>NSDO01000624.1:0-18217 GCA_002286825.1 Lagenidium giganteum | reverse complement strand
GAGTCCTCCTCGAGCGCGCGCTGCAGGAGGTACACATCGACGTGTGCCCGAGCGCGCGCATCAGCGTATTGAAACATACGCGAATGAGTGACAAGTTTGTCACTGTTTGGCTGCACTTCGCGCAGCCGTTCCCACGTGTGGAACGCGTGCTCATATTGAGCCACGGTTTCGTTCTCAAGGAGAACATACGGAGTGTGGAGTCGTTTGCTTGCTGCGTCCGCTCAGGCTTTCTCATGCTCTTTTGCTTGAGGCGCTCTTTGCGCCATTGTTCACGCGAATAGCGATGATTGAGCATCGCAAGCGTGGGTGGTTCGGTCACCCCTGGCGTAATCGGCTCGATGACGGGTCCTCTTGTCCGTTCGGCCTCGACCCTGGCAAGCCAGCCAAGGGCTTCCTCGCCGGCCACGTACTCCGGCGGAGTTCTAGTGTTAGTGGCGGTGGCAAACCGCCCAGGAGATGGTGGTGGCGTCGGCTCACCCGCTTCGGAGGCGTCGTCCTCCAGCATGCCCTTCAAGAGTTCATCGTCGAACTCGACGGCAGGATGGGCTACTGTCCTTAGGTCCACATCAGGGACCGGCGGACGCCTTCTCCCTTTGGTGCTCAGTGTCGCCTTCTCCGGAGATGGCGCCGCAGTGCGAGTTTTCGCACGCTTCGACGGAGTCTTGACCGTCGACGGAGAACCATCACCTTCACCGTAGTTGGTTGTAGTGCCAGTTGCAGAAGGTGACCCGTCTGTCGTTGACGTCGTGCTGCCACCACCAACGGTGCTGGTGCCACCGTTCGTCGTAGTACCGCCACCATTATTGGTATCCCAGCCGTCGTATCCATAATTTCCGTCATCAATAATGGTGCCATCGTCTCCTCCGGTGTCATCACCTCCGCCATCGTTAGGATTGTCCTGTGGTGTTCCTTGTTGCTGGCTACCTCCATAACCACCTGGATTCGAGTCGTCAGTCGGTGCCCATGACGCTGGGTTCGTGCCATCGCCTTTCAGAAGCTTGCGGACGCGGAAGCGCTGATTCAAGCTCTGACCGTCGCAGAAATTAGGCCGGAAAGTACTTGCTTTGGCACGCGTGCCACCTCCATCATCCATGCAGAGCATACCTTTCATCGGATTCGCCAGCATTAGAGTGGATGAATCGTAGAAAAAGCGCTGGTTGTGGTCGTTAGGGTCGCAGTGCCAGAACTTGTAGAACCCCAGCTGTCCATAAACCACGCCGCCATCATCCAAACAGAGATCTGGTTTGCGGGCGCTGCGCAGCTGGAACGTGAAAGGATCGTACAGGAAAACCTGGTTGGGGTTGCTCACATCGCACGTATTCATCGTCACCTGGGTGATCGCATCATCTGACTCACCACCATCATCGACGCACAGCCCTTTCTTGCCAGCCAATTCCAGCATGATCTCCTGACCCGCGAACAGTGCTGCAGGCACCGTGTAAGTCGGGGAGGCTGCCACGTTGTTTGGCTGCGCAATCTCGAACTGCTGATCCAGGGCATTGACTTTGCATTTCTGCAAAGTTACGACTGAGAGACCGCGAACCAAGCCTTTGTTCGACCCAGTGTTGCCGTTGTGACTGATGCATCTGTTCTTCTTGCTTGGGTTACTAAACAACTTGGTTTTCGAGTCGTACTTGAACTTCTGGTTAGCGTTGTTGACGTCACAAGCCCGCAGTGAGAAAGCCTTCCCAATGCTACCGCCGTCTTGCCAGCACAAACTGTCATCACTGGCGCTGTGAATCATGCTGTGTTTCGCGTTGTAGACAAACAGCTGGTTGGGACTGTCTGGGATGCACGTCCACATCGTGAAGCCGGATAGACCACCAGCGTCCAAGCACAATGGGTACCTGCCGGTCGACCGCACCATAAACGGCTTTGCAGCAGGCGGGCTTCGCGGAATAATTTCGATTCGCTGGTTCTTGTTGTTCTGGTCACAATCCCAGAGGTGAGGCTTCGAACCACCGTTCGATCGACCGCCGTCGCTGTCCAGACAGAGATTTCCCTTGAGCGGATTGTTAAACAACATTGTTGCAGGGTCGTAGTAAAATCGCTGGTTGACGCAGTTGGGATCGCAGTTCATCAACCGCATGTTCTTCTGTCCGGCTTTAGTAGCACCCCCGTCATCCAGACACAACCCTTTCTTGCGAGCACTGCGCAACTGGAAAGTGTTTGCATCGTATGTGAACAACTGGCTCACGTCGTTTCGATCGCACTTCCATACCGTGACGTCAGCCGCACCGGCAGTGCTCTTGCCACCGTCGTGGAAACAAATGTCGTTGAAGTCAAACATCTTGAGCAGGATCTCATTCCCAGGAAACAATTCCGCCGGTACAACGTATGGTGGGTTCTTCGGCATGTTCGCGAGAGACACAGGAAGGAAGCGCTGGTTGGCGTTATTCACATCACACGAGTATGGGTGGATGTCGTTGGCTCCAGGCGTCCGTCCGCCATGATCGTCGAGACAAATGTTGTTCTTCCTCGGGTTCTTGAACATGCGTGTCTTGGAGTCGTAGACCCATTTCTGGTTCTTGTTGTTCACGTCGCATGCCCACAACTGGTTGCTCGTGAGACCAAGCCCAAACAAGGCACCGCCGTCGTCCCAACACAGGTTGTTCTTCCGGGCGCTCTTGACCATCTGGTTCTTGGCGTCGTACACGAAGATCTGGTTGATGTTGGTCGGGTCGCACGTGCCTTGCGTCAGCACCGCGCCCGACTTCGTGCCGCCACCATCATCGACACAGAGGAAGCCCTTGGACGCGAGCTGCACGACGAACTCGCCACCCGCCGCGATGTCCGCTTGCTCAAAGTCCAGCGACATGGGCTCCAGCGGCGCCATAGCGCCACTCTCCTCCACGCGCATGTTTGGTGGCTGGTTGGTGTTGACCTGGTACGCGACCAGCGTGGCCCCAACCACCAGCCCCAAGCTCACCACTCCGAGCGAGAACTTGGCCTTCCTCTTATCGTCACTGCGGCGCGGAGGCGCCTGCACGCGCCGCACAAACGGCAGGCGATCGCCTGCTCCGGATCCATAGTCCTTCATCGTGCGTCTCCAGACAGCTCACGCGCCACCACTGGCGGGTCGCTGTGCTCTAAACCGCGATTCCAGGACTGCGCGTACATCTCGGCGCATCCTGGTGCGGCAAACAGCGGTGAAGGTGGTGGAGGTGGTCTTCAACAGCCGCATCCCGTTGGACGGCGGTGCGATGCTTGGCAACCATCGCTGCCCATGAGCAGACGTCGTCTCATGGCCGTTCGTCCTGCAGCCTCCGGCGCCAAATGGTCGCAGACGGCGCCAAGCGTCGCCATCGATCTTGATAAAACCGCCAAGAACCGGTTGCATGATCCGATACCGGGAAGCGAGGTGGACCACAGCAGAAGTGTGCATTTTAGTCAATTCGAAAGATTTGCCAGCAATCGATCGCTGGGATCGATGACTGCGTCGCGAGTGGTCAAACCGATCCATCCAAGGTCGCGGAAGCACGAACTGCTTTCTTTCCCAAACGATTTTGGTTGACGTGGCCACGACGATGCCACGTTCAGTTTTCAACCTCACGGTGGGCAGCTCACACATTTCAGTCGGACGTCATGTTCGCTTTTCCAGACTCGTGCTCTCACCATGGGCATGCTCCATACCACGATCGCGGGAAGAGCACCGCAAATGACAAACAAGACGACGCACTAGTGGTATGTCCTTCATTTCACACATCGAGCACTCAACTTACACCGAACTTCCTGGCGGACTCCGTGGAAACCCTGGGTGTGGCGCTGGCTGCTGAGCCTGCCCTTGGTAGTTCTGGTATGCGGGGTACTGGTAGTACTGGGACGGCGGCATCGTCTGCGATTGCGTGGGGCCAGACGCGTTAGGAGGTGCCTGGTTGTAATAATTCATGTACTGTGGTGCAGGTGGCGACGACGAATACGACTGCTGAGGTGCACTGGCGTAGCCGTACGGGTTGCGCGGTGCATTTGCTTGGCTGCCATTCTGGTACTGCGTGTATACATGAGACTGGCCGTAGCCATAGGCACCCGTGCCCTGCGTTGCTGGCTGGTACGACGGTCGCGCACCCGCAGGGGGTGAGTTAGTCGCGTGAGCCTGCGCCATGGCATAGTCGTAACTTGGTGGCGGTGGACCTTGTCCTGACGGCGATCGAGTCGCCTGCGCCGCTTGCGATGGATACAACTGCGGGGTGTCGCCCGCCAGCTGCCGCGCGAATGCCTCGTCGCTCATTTGAGTTTGGGACTGCATTGCGGTCGTGTCGCGCACGTGCAGATCGCGCATCATCTGTTCAGCCACGCGGGCGTCGTGTGCTTCGCGCTGCCGCATCTCTTCGTCAGCGCGCAGGTTAAGCTCCAATTCACGCTTCTCGAGATCGCGGGCGGCGCAGTGATCGGCCACGGTTTGTTCCAGCTCTTGCACGCGCGCAGTCAAGTCCGTGTAGAACTTCTTGCCTTCTTTCACGTGGGACTGCAGCTGCTCAAACACGTCCACAGCGTCGCTGAGCTGCTGCAGGAATGTCTGTCGCGCCAGCAACAGCGGATCGTTCGCCTTCTTGCCCTCGAACTGCTTGTTGGCGACCGTGATTTCGCCGAGCACCGTCAGTTCCTCTGTGCAGATGGCGTCCACACGCTCCACGAAATGCTGCACGAAGAACTGTTTTTCTTGCGCGAGCGCGGCGTCCGTAGCTGCCTGGTCGAGGCCCTTAAGCAACACGGGCAGTGCATTGAACTTTTCATGTGAGGCGTGGAAGTCGTTGACGATCTGTTCTTTCTCCTCCATCAGGTGCCCCAAGCGAAGCAACAACGTCGACAGCGCCTCGATCTCTTGCGTGCAGCTCGAGTTCTGCTGTTCCAGAAGGGGCAACTGTGCGTCCAGACTGGCCTTAGACTGCGACAACAACTCCAGCAGTTGTTGGTGCGTCTGCAATTTGTCCTGCACGACATTGTCAGACGTCTTCGCTTCGTTCAGCAATCGGTAATAACGATCAATGTCGTCGCGGAATGACCGGTTCAAAGCCGACGAAGCTGGTCGACTCCACTTCGAGCCGCCATAGTTGAGGCGACACACATTGTCCTCGGCTTCCTCGTCCGACAGCTTCTTGTCAATGCCATGCAGCCGCTTCTCGGTCTGTTCCGACGCTTGCGCATTCGCTTGAATGTGATCCTGCACGACACGAGAAGCCGCCGCGGGGTCGCCCAGCAACATACGATTGCTCGTCTGCAGATACTGAATCTTGCCCCAGATGGTCGTTGGAATGCCATTGTCACTCGTCTTCTCGAATGCCTCGATGGACGCTGGTAGCCCCAGCACCTGCAGTTTCTGCTTCACAGCTTCGTTCGATTTGCCCACCTTCTCCACCGTCTTCTGCACCAGCTGCTGCACTTCGTCCTTGATGGCAGCAGCCTGTTGCCGCACTGCGTTGGGCACAAACTGCTCAAACAAGTCGCCATTGGGCATCTCGTTCGCGATTTCGGCCGCCGTCAGCACCAGTGGCTTGACCATGCATGCCTTGCCCACGGCTGGGAGGTCGTTGAAACGCGGGACGTTCTCGAGGTAAATGCTGGCGTTGTCCTTCTGCGCCACGCGCAGGTTCTCTTGGACCACATTCTGCAGCGCCCGCGCTGACTGGATCAGCGACTGCGGCAGTCGGTTCTGCGTGGCCTGTTCGATCGCCTTCTGGCTTTCAGCATCGGCGGCGATAAGACGTGAGATCTCTTCGCCGTAGCCAACGCCACGCTGCAACGCAACTTCCTTCGTGGCCTTGGCTTGCCAGAACTGCGTCGCCGTGCGCATGCAGCTCACCTGGAACTGCACATGGCGCGCCCACGTCGGGTCGATGGTGCCGTTGAGCGTCGATGAGTTCGCGCAGTCCAATGCTGCGAGGTAGAACTCGAGGGCTTGGTGCACGAGCTTGGCCTTGATGGCATCCTTCATCTGGTCTTTAATGGCCTTCTCGTAGAAACACGCCTGAGCTTGCGCGAGCATCAGCTGCGTCAGCATGTTGAGTCCTTCCACACTCATGTCGGGCGTGCGCGTGCCGAGGCAGTGGCTCATGAGCTGGTCCTTGACGGCCGTAAACGCGCCGGCCGCCAACATGAAGTGCTTGCACACTGCCTTGAGCCCCTCGGCGTCGCTGCGGTCGGTCTGGACGCCCAGTTGGCTCTCCAGCGCGCCGTAGTTGAACAGCACGGCTGCCTGCTCGAACTTGACGCTGCTCTGCGTGATCTTCTTGCGCGGGCAGAACGAGTCGTTCCACGTGAACTGGAGCTTGAGCGGCGGCGAGCCAGACGCCATCGCGGCGCCCGGCGCCTGCGTGTCCGCGCACGGGAACCTCGCTGCAAAGCGCTCGAGCTGGCCATAATAGCGCAGCAGCACGTGGCGCGAGATGGCGGATGGCGTGCGCACGAGGTCGACGTCGTTCTTGAGCTGCAGGAACTGCGTGAGCGCTTCCTCCTGCGCTGGGGTCAGCGCCGCGGCGTTCGGCGCTTCGGTGGCAGCTGTTGGCGCATACTCGCGGGCGATGTATTCACGCAGCGGGCGCTCGATGGACGCCGGCGGCGTGTCGCTCAGCTTGAAGCCGATGCCGAGCATTCTTCGCTTCTGTCACCCACGCTCGAGCCGCGGGACAAATCGTGGCTAAATAGTAGCCCATAATTCCGAGCTTCTTCTCCCTCTCGAACATGATAGGTGTCACGCGCATGCATTCTTGGTGAACCCTTGCAACCATTCCGTGTTGTGGGTGGTGGGTGGTGACGAAAAACCCAAGTGTACGTCGGGGGTGGGTCGTTGACGTTGCTTGCGTTATGTTGGAGAGGGCACAACAAAGCGGATGACGCAGAGCTGGCGCCTGGGCTGAGCCAGTGAGATTGAAGGTGGTGGCAGTGGCGCTTCCTTTGCACAGCGGCCTCCCCTGCCCCCGCTGTCTCATGCCAAGCAAGCGGGACGACCAAAGCGACGACGACGACAAGCGGGACGGGCTGTCGTGGTGTGTCGTGTGCGGGGCCAATTGGTGCGTGAATGTGCGCCAAACCATGCCGTGAACACAGGTGGTGGCGTGGCAGCGGACGCAGCGCGTTGGACGGCCAGCAGGACCACGTCATGAGTGCGCGGCGTGCGGAGCATGTTCACGTGGTGTTTGCGCTGCCACCGGGCGCGTGGGCAGATCACGTTGAAGCACGTTGAATCGCGGGTGCGCCATTGCGACAAGCTTCTTCAGAAAAGCGCCAGAGCGCAATGTCCAATGAAGCACCCTCCACGCCATCAATGACAGCAGAGCTGCAATCGGCTGAATTGCATGGGCTTGGACTCCCTCCGCCATGCGACGGACGACGTCGCGGCTGACAGCACCATGTGATGGCACATGGCCCCGCATGACGCGTGCCGCGCGCATATGCTGCAAATGATGGAAGCACTGCACAGCGTCCCATCGCGCCAGGCGAAAGCAGAGCTGCTTCCCTGCTTTCTCCATCCATCGAGTTCACAACCGTCGTCGGCTCTGCTGCAAGCTTCCACTGTGATTCGCAAGATGCCCCGCCGAAATCCACAAGGCGGTGCTGACAGTGAACGACTGCTGCCACCAGCTGGACGAATGCGGGACATGTCGCACCGCACTCGTGCCACCCCAGTCTTCAAATCTCGTGAAGATTCGGAGCAAGATTCCAGCCAATCGCGCAGCGCAGGCTGAAATCAGTGTAGGGGTGTGGTTTAGTACCGCAGCCAGTGCAGCTTGAATTTGTCTGTCTGTTTGGAGGAGGACACCATGCGCCCAGCTGGCGAGGCAGCAGGAAGAAGGCAGACGCTCCCCATCGGACTCACTCGACAGCTCGCGACAAATCGACTGGTTGCCACCGCGTGCTGTGCGAGCACCACAGCAGATGGCTTGGGTGTCTTGACTTATTTCTGCAATGATGTGCGATGTAATGGTGCCTGGAGCAGCGACGCAAGGTTTGGTCGAGATGTGCGTGGCAGTCGAGATCGGATGCTTACAGAGGGCGGCGAAGGCCGTCGTTTCGTAATCTCTTTCTCCCCCTCCTTCAAACAGCGACTCCCTGCCTGTTGCGTGTGCGCGTGCCTGTGCTGAACACGATTGGGCGGCGTGGTCGTGCTGGGATCGCCAGCGACCTGGCCACCAGCGAACGCATCAACGAAGACGTGTGAGAACAACAAGGAGAAAGACGTCGCTGCGAATGCACAAACCCACCCAGCCAGCCACCAGTGGCACCTGCTCTCGATGGTGATTCCCTCGCTCGCTCGCTCTCTCAAGTCGGCCGTGTTTGGCCACGCGCCACTCCAACTCCTCGCCAGACTTCTTCGTCCTTCGTTCGTCCTTCCCGGCCTGGGCCATGGCAACAAGGCCTGGCCCACGAGCGTTCGATTGATGCGTCAACGGAAACGCAGGGGGGGGGGGGGGGGGGGGGGGGGGGGGGGGGGGGNGGGGGGGGGGGGGGGGGGGGGGGGGGGGGGGGGGGGGGGGGGGGGGGGGGGGGGGGGGGGGGGGGGGGGGGGGGGGGGGGGGGGGGGGGGGGGAGCGCAGCGGGAAGGACGACACAGCCCATGACGGCGCCAAGCCGCAGAAACCCCAGAAGCCAGCGACAAGCTGGTGCACCGCTTGTCAAGGCTCAACCACGGGAGTGGCACGCCAGTGTGCGCTGAGTCTGCAGGCTTGTTTCTACCCAACGTGACATGACACGAGCGACACCCCACAATTCCCGCACGACACACACCAAAGTTTCCGTGGACAGCGGCAAACCAAAAGAGGGTGCGCCGGGCTTTGCACGTGGCTGGGCGACGGCCCACAAAGCAACCATCTTCTGTGATCACGTGTGGGCCCGTCGCACCAGCATTCACACAAGACGGACGTGTGTGGAGGAATCTTACCACCACCACCATCCGCTGCAGCGGAGTGTAGTGCACTGAGTGCAGTGCAGCGCAGCGTGCTGCTTGCAGGTTTGGTTGCAATTTGCAGGTTCGCCGGCAGTGGGTTGGTTGGTGGCGTCGGTGGCGTGGCAGTGACAGTGAGCGCGTGAGCGTGCGTGTGTGTGTGCCGCGTGAATCCTGCGGCGCAGAGTCTGCGCCGCAGACGGTCGCCGTCCGATGGCGCACGCGCACAATGCGAACCTGCAATGTGATTCGTGCGCAAGACGGGGGCTTCGGCCGGCGTTGCTGTGCTGTGTTTGCTCTGACGGCCGGCGATGACATGCACTGCGGTTGTCTCAGCCTCACCAGCTGGGAGGTCGATCTCCCAGTCGTCCACGGGTGACCAATGCCATCTTGTGAGCTCATGAGGAGGAGAAGTCCTGTGCGGTTCAGCACACAGGCTCCCTGGACAAACCAAATGCTTTTCACGATTGTCTCTATGGCTCGCAATCGAGATGCAGCATCCATTCGCGGCAGTGACCGCGCTCGTGCTCCATCCGCCTGCCACGGCGCAGCTCCGGACGTTGGATCAGCTGGGTTGAGCGACGTCTGTGGTACTGTACACACGGCAAGTTACCGGGGTCCAGCACCCCTTAATAGGACCTGGTACCCTGTTTTGCGGGTCCCAACATTCGGACGCCCATCAGGCAATCAGACAGACAGCCAGCCCCACCCCATGGCGACCGGCAGAGGCTCACTCGACAGGATGCAACACCCGCACCCCAGCCCCCCACTTGGAGCTCAGCCTCTCCTCCACCTCCGACAATCACTTCCGATTTTTCAACCCGAGAGACAGGAACTTGACCCCAGGACCAAAGTCCCGGCAAGGCTCAGTCAGCAATTTGCAGCGGAACGCTCACATTGCTCCTCCACGCCCCATCACCACACCAGCTGCAGACTCAATGACGACGTCCTCGCACCCAATGCTCCCAACCACCGTCGGCCACGACCACTTCCTCACACCAGCATTCGTCCTGCCACGCGGTCGCTGCCAGCCAGCTTCCTTCCCACAGACACAGCTGCCAGGAGTCTTCAACCGTCCGGCCTCGCCAATGCTACCTTCGCTGGAAGGCATTCTCAAGCGCATTCACGACGACGTCCCAGCGCGCGAACCTGTGCAGTACTCGCCATCGGCGCAGCAGCATCATGCATTCCCAGCTCGAGAGCACCGCATGAGCCCAGTCGCAGCAATGCCACCGCTCCGTGCCATGATCAGCCCATCGTCAACAAAAACCGTCGTGCTGCCTACTTCTATGCACCAGCACCAAGTCGCGGCACCGTTCTCTCAAGGCGTGCCTTCTCAGCACCCATATGCGTACGACAACCAGACCTCGCGTAAGCGAAGCTGGGTGGAGGCTTCTTACTCGCATCAAGAGCCTTTCCTGCCGATCAAGGAGCGCGCTGTCGCGTCCATGTCGGGTGTTGTGCCAGTTCGTGCTGTTGCGCCTCAGAGAAGCCGTGCCTCGAAGTACTGCAAGATCGAAGGTTGCGAGCGTGTCTCCCAGCGCAACAACCTGTGCCACAGCCATGGTGGCAAGCGTCTCTGCAAGGAAGATGGTTGTAACTCTAAGGATCGTGGCAATGGCTACTGCATCAAGCACGGTGGTGGCAAGATCTGCTCCATGTCAGGATGCGAGAAGAAAGCTCGCCGCAAGGGCTTGTGCACGCAGCACTTCCGCGTCTCGGACGACAACTCGGAAGAGTCGATGTCTCCATACTGCGGCTCCGCAATGTGAGCATGCTTTCTGATAGAGATAGTGAATTAGAATGTGTTGGAAATTAGTCAATCCAATAGTGAAGTGCTAAAGTAATAATTATACCGTTCACACCCTCACCGATGACCCAGTTCCATGCCCCACTGCTCGTAGCATTGTCAATGGGCTGGCTGCCCAATGCTTAGGCCCCAATCAGATAGGATGTTGGGCTGGTCTGTTGGCCGGCTTGGCCACCAGGTTCTGTCGGTTCCAGAAACCCCTGGCCCAGCGGGTCAGCCGAAGAATTCCTGGGGGCATCCGCTGCCGCTGTCAGTCGGCGGTGCGCCACCATCATGTTCCCGTCGGCAAACGTGTGATTGCGCAGCAACGCGGAATCAGCGCGTTTCTGCGGGGCGAACGCCTCACTGTAGGTACGCTGACACCCTAATTTTTGGCGGCACTTGGTGGCGCCACTCCTTGGGTTCACATGCGTATGCAAGACCTTCCGCCCACTGCGATGCACCAATGATCGACCGGGAATCCGCAGCGCCGACCCCGCAGAAACGTCATCTTGTCGTGCGTGGTCAGCGGCGTCGACTTTGGCTCGGCTTGCACTTGCGTCTGTGTTGCCGGCGCTTTCCTGTCGGAAGACATGGAAGGCTTCATGGCTGGTCTGTCGTGATCAACGGACACCCCACGTCGGAACTGGCTGTCTTATTCTTATTCCGGCTTGCGAACCCGCACGCATGCGTCGGAGGCGCGGTGCACACCCGCTGCGCGCATGTTGCGCGAATTCGACGAGGCATGCCAGCAGCTCACCAAACACAGCGCAAATGGAGGCAAGGTAGCTCAGGGAGCCTTGTCACGTGCTTTGGCGCATTTCTGCATGCTTGCCACTTCACAGCAAGGTGATGACGTCGGCCGCTGGCGGAGCGTGGCCGCCGAGTTTCTGCTCCGGTGTTGGACGCGTGGGGCGCGGGTTCGCCACCAATCAGAACTCCGGGAACACGTTCCTGCCACCAACCGTTGTGGGACAGATGAACAGCTCACTCATGTTGTGAGTGAATGTCACCCCAATTTATGACAAACCCATCAGCCAATTTCGACGTCAGAAATGTCGTAATCTGTCAACAACTTGAAAGGGTGTGGCACCATTATCCAGTATTTTCCATCATGATGGTGTGTTTGCAGGTGGTAATAAATGACGGATTCAACACTCCCCAAGATATATGTTCGTCTCCCTTTGCCTCTTCACTGATTGTGACCTCCCGGATGTGTGTGCATTCAATTACTATAGCAGCAAAGGTGTCATGCCGTCATGATTACCTCGCTGCGTGCCCGGCTTCCTTTGTCGACCATTATTGTCAGTGCTGTCCCGAATGCTGCCTCAAGGTTGCTTGGTTTCCTCAGCACGCAGCTGCTGGCCGTCATCATCCCTTGTTTACCTGCAGCTGAAATTTTCTCGGGTAAATTACCGGCACGCCCCCCGACGCAATCTTCGCACTCCTGGCCATGTTCCAGTTCGTTCAGCGCAGATTCCAAGCCGCCCTCCGCCGCCGAAGTGACGGCAGCTACGCGAGTGACATCCACGACCCCACCAACATGAGCAACAACAGCATCTTCACCAAAAACGACGCCGAGCTCCACATCGACGAGCGCCACTCGTGCGAGCACCTGAACGAAGCGCTCACGATCTTTGTTATCGGCGCGTCGGGCGATCTCGCCAAGAAGAAAACGTATCCGTCGCTGTTCGCGCTCTACAAGGCCGGCTTCCTGCCACCGCACGTGGTCATCGTCGGCTACGCACGCAGTGCCAACACCGATGAGGCCTTCCGCCAGCACTTGGACCCATATATCAAGATTAAGAAGGATGACGCCAAGGGGCAGGAAGCCAAGGCCGAGTTCCTCCAGAAGTGTATCTACCGCGCGGGCAAGTACGACTCGGCGGACGATGTCGCCAAGGTGAGTCACGAGATGGAGCAGCTCGAAGCGGCCACGGGCAAGGAGATCTTCAACCGCTTGTTCTACTTTGCCATCCCACCGAGCGTGTTCGTGCCAATCGGCACCAGCATTAAGAAGGCTGCGTTGACGACGCGTGGTTGGAACCGCCTCATCGTTGAGAAGCCGTTCGGCCATGATCTAGACTCGTTCAACGAGCTGTCGCGCGACATGAGCGCGCTCTACAGCGAAGACGAGATCTATCGCATTGATCATTACTTGGGCAAGGAAATGGTGCAGAACTTTCTGGTGCTGCGCTTCGCCAACACGATCTTTGAGCCGATCTGGAACCGCAACTACATCTCGAGCGTCGTCATCACCTTCAAGGAAGACATCGGCACGCAGGGTCGCGGTGGCTACTTCGACTCGTACGGCATCATCCGCGATGTCATGCAGAACCACTTGCTGCAGGTCTTGTCGCTCGTGGCCATGGAGCCACCGGTGCTGGCGTCCGGCAAGGATTACTCGAACTACATCCGCGACGAAAAGGTCAAGGTGCTCAACTGCATCCAGCCCATTTCGCTCGAGGACACCGTGATTGGCCAGTACCTGGGCGATCCAGAGAAGAACGAGCCAGGCTACCTCGAAGACCCAACTGTGCCAAAGGGCTCGACCACGCCAACGTTTGCCACGTGCATTTTGCGCATCAACAACCCACGTTGGGATGGCGTACCATTTATCATGAAGGCTGGTAAGGCCTTGAATGAGCGCAAGGGTGAGATCCGTGTGCAGTTCAAGGCGCCTCCAGGTGCGTCGCACATGTTCCCGGGCGTGCACATCCCAATCCAGGAGCTGGTCATGCGTCTGCAGCCAAGCGAGGCCGTATACATGAAGGTCAACGTCAAGAGCCCAGGTCTGGCCACCAACGCTATCTCAAGCGAGTTGGATCTGTCGTACGCGCAGCGCTATGCGGACACCGAAGTGCCAGACGCCTACACGCGTCTGATCCTCGACGTGCTCCGTGGCAAGCAGGCCGCGTTCGTGCGTGACGACGAGCTGCGCGCTGCGTGGAAGATCTTCACGCCGCTGCTCAAGGAGATCGAGACGAACAAGATTAAGCCATTGCCATACGCCTTTGGCTCGCGCGGACCTGTGGAGAGCGACGAGCTGACGTCGCGTGTCGGCTTCCAGTACCACGCCGGCAGTTACCAGTGGAAGGCGCCAACGTTGTCCAACCTCTGAAAACGGAACACAGAGGTGGTAAGGTCGCCGTAACGGTAATTACCATGTACATTGCGTATCATAGTGTGCTGCACTCAATGCATGTATGTGCCCTAAAGTTAGCCCATTATTGCGTGTTCGTACATATTTTTCACTCAAGGTTGAAGTGGTTTGAGGATTCAAACATTTGAAACAGTTTGAATTTGGGGCAACTTTCCGTTTTTGGAATCGAGGAGCTGCGGGTCGGGGCGCGCACAACCAGAGTGGAGTAGCAGCGCGACCGACTCTGAGGCGGCGATTGTCTACCCCTTCCGTCCTCCATGGCAGCACCTGCAGTGCCCATCGTTCGTCGCGTGACGTCGCAGTTGACCGCTGGCCGGAGGTTGGCGTTCGACTCCCATGATAGTGACGGCGACAGCAGCGAGGTGACCCAGGCAACCGATACCGCCCCGGTCAGCGTCACGGCCACGGCCACCACCACCGCCACCACGGCCACCGCCACCGCCACCGCCAGCGTTACGACCGCTCCACGCCCCGACATCCCCACCGGCGGGGGTATGAAGCGTACATTGTCGCCAGCATCCAAGCTCTCGAGTCCGCTCGTCATGCGTCGTCCACGGCGTAAGATGCCCGCCAAGGCACCAGTGGCCCCGACCGAGCTGGGAACACCGAGCCATGCGTTGTCGCCAATGAAGGACGACAAGAAGAAGCAGTACCAGCGTAAGGCCAAGCGAGTGCCCAGCAGCGCTGAGAAGCTGCAGGCCATGCTGTCGATGCGGGGTCTTCCTGCTGCGTTGGTCGAAAAGGTGAGCACACAAGTTGCAACATACTCTCACTGTTGGTCGATGGATCTGACGTGGTAGCATACCCCATTCGCAGGTGATCATCGAACTGTTTCAGGAACAGGAAAGGGATGACCGCGGGCTCTATCGCGTGACGCACGAAGCTGCTCGCGCACAGACACAATGCAAGCGCTCGACCGTCGTCGACGAGTTGTCGGCGACCGAACTGCGCCGCTTGCTCACGTATGGCGAAGTGTCAGTGGCGTCCATGTCCAAGACCGTGCTGCCGCTGCTAAAACTTGAGGAAGATGACGTGTTCTACGACCTTGGTTGTGGCACGGGCAAGGTCGTGGTGCAGGCTGCTCTTGAGACTCCATGCCGCGTGAGCAGAGGCATCGAGCTCATGCAAAATCGCGTCGTCGAAGGCCAACGCGCACTGGAACGTCTCAAGAAGAAGCAGCTCGACGACTATTCGACCAAGGACGTGTGCATTGTGCAGGGAGACATCTGCCAGCCGCCACCGGAGGCACCCATGACCGACGCCACGGTTGTGTTTATCAACAACGTGTGTTTCGGCCCGGAGCTCATGCTGCGGGTCATGGACATGCTTGAATGCATGCCTAAGCTTAAGCGCGTGGTCACGTTGCGCAAACTGTGCGAACGCCATCGCGAGAACAAGTGCGCGCGCGGCGGCAACCTCTGCACGTCGTACGTCCACCCACCACAGGAGTCGGAGATCCACGTGTCGTGGGCTGACAAGACCTCGGTATATCTCTACGAGCGCGTCAATCAGCCAGTCCAGGAGCGCGTCAACCAGCCGGTTCGCGAGCTCGCCGTCAAACTGCAGTTCAATAGCGATGACTTGGAAGACTAGGCATCCATTCCAACGAACACCAAGCGGTCGAAATATATACATATCTGTGCAACGTCCACCGAGCAACTTGATCTCAGCGCTTGATACGATCTAACAAAATAGGGCACACACATCGTGAAAGCGTTTTCTATGTGCCTGTTCACAGTGTCTTGGTTGCAGCAGTCTCCAAGCATCTTGTGCGACCATTGATCGCAGCGGCGCTGCAACCGTTCGCAGCACAGCCCAAGATCAAGAGCCCACTCATTCCACCGCAGAGCTCGGCGAGAAACAACGACCTCTTTGGCGTTGAGGAAAGCTCCGGCAATGACGTCAGGCGGCGTGCTGCGTGACGCAGACGTAGCAGAAGCGGAAGCAAATGGCGGTGGCGTCAAGCGACCGTGCGCCAAACGGATGGCCCCGCATCGAACCGTTCACCTCGTGTTCGATCTAGCATCAACGACCTTCACGCTTATGACAGTGTTCCGCGAGAATATCGTGCTCGTGTAGGTCACCCGGCGCTACGCGCTCTTGCGCTCACGCATGAAGAACGATATGATCAACTACAACCAGCTGACGCCCGATCATGTCACGGTAGCCAGCTTGCCCGACCTCCAAGAGGTTGGCGAGTCGTGGCGCTTCTTCACGGCGCCGACACGAACACCTGCCAACCTCAACGAAGACCGCAATCTCTGTCGTCGCATCAACAGCATCAGCTCGACGTTCATTAGCGTCTACTTCGACGACTTCTGGGGCAAGGGGGTTCGGCGCGACCAATTCTTCATCTTCAGCCTCTCGGCGCCGCATTGCGAGGTGCTCAACCTCAAACCAACGTGGTGGAACACCACGTGCATGAGTGGCACGGCGGGGGCAGACGCTAACATCAGCGCCGCGTGCCACAAGCACCTGCTCGACAACTTCCAGACTTTGCAGCAAGATCAAGTGGCTCGGATTGGTGTTGTCAATGACCCCGGTGCGATCGGCAAAGCTTTCATCAAGTGCAAAAATCGGCCATTCGAGCCGTTTCAGTACATCACAGACCTGATGGTCATGCAGTGTTATTGGTCAGGTGGATCTAGGCTTCTTGAGATCCAGAGCAGTTTGTGCATGGCCCAGCCCCGCATACAAACCAACGACTTGAGCCACACGTTGTTCGAGGTTTCAGCAACGATCAGGCAGCGGAAACAATCGGAGACCGCGTCAAAAATACCAGTAAATAGCGGTAGTCAATAGCGGTAGTCAATGTTGATTTTCGATGATTGATGTTTGCTTGATGGTCTTTTTGATTGGCCAATATTCCGCTCTGATTGTATGTTTGCATCAACATCTTGATTGTTCTGTCAGTCATCTCCAGAGGTGATTGACAGAACAATYACGCACTTGRGAGAGAAATGGCGCCGAAACCACRCCGACGATGGAGCTTCGACGGCGTTGGTGACAATCAGAGCTCTACAGAGGTGCTTATCCAGTGGCTGACGACAGAGTTAAACTATGCGCGATGGACAGGGGGAGCCAAAGCCGGTGAGTATCCAACGTACTGCAGATAACTAGAGAGCTGAAACCACGCTGGACGCTGATGCAAACCCTTGATGACGTTCAACCAGATACAGTAGTTGTCGGAAAGCTTGACGCGTGACACGAAGCTCACGTCGGAAGTCTGTGTCACGTATTTCTTGCAGTCTACGGGCCATGGTACCCACCTCACGAACAGCGTACTCTCGTGGCATGAAGTAGCGTTGAGAGTGAATTGCAGCATACAAAAGCATCATGCGGCGGCAACGAGAGCGATGACGGCGCGTCGCTACGCTTGGCAGCAGCAGAATCAATTCCAAGACACGAAGCGCTTGGGCTCGCGCCGACTCCCGCGGCATGATTCCAAATGGGGAACTCAACCGACTGATTTTGATTGTTGCCCGGGATTGGCTAAAAATGTGGCAACCATTAGCGGTAGTCAATGTTGATTGATGTTTGCTGCGCTGTGCTTGCCGGGCCCGCGGCTGTGCTTTATGAGTGTGGCCAGCATACCAACAACGTCCCAGCACCTCGCCGAGGAACGCTTACTCGCGAAATGAAGCGAAGCGTGCAAAGGAAGGTTTTGGAAGGTTTAAAGCCCGCTCGTATTCGCAACGAGCTCTTCAACGAATTCCGGTTGACCGCGGCAACCACACCCTCGCTATCCAGAATCCAAGCGTATGTGTACAATTTCAAGCGCTCCAAGCTCCATGCCACTGACAACGTGGAAGATCTGTGCGCGCTGGTGCGTCAGCACCGACTGACGGCGTTTGAAAACCAGCCGTTTGTACTGCCAGATCCATGGGTTGGCGATGGTGCGACCAACAACCCTCTACTCGTCGGGTTCTCGAGCAAGAAGCTGCTCCAAAATCTGCGCTTCGGCAGCGAATACCCCTTGCATGTGGATGGTACCTTCAAGCTCACCAAGAATGGTTTTCCAGCAATTGTTGTGGGTATGTCGGACGCTAATCGAGCATTTCACGTAGTCGCGGTCTACATCTCCTCAGGGCTTCGGCAGGAGTTTTTTTGCCGAAGTCTTTCGCGATGTTGCAACGGCCTACGAGTGCATGGTTGGAGAGCCTCCACGACTTAAGTACATCATGGCAGACGCGGACGATGCGCAGTACAACGTGGCGAGAGAAGTATTCGGTTACAACCATGTGACAAGGCACGTCACACAGCACAAGAGTGCAATAGGAAGCGTTGACTTCCACGCAACCACGGACGGTTGCTCTGTGCCTTAGAGCAAAGTGGTTGCTCCAGCCCTCCGCAGTGAGGGCAAGAAGTTTGCAAAGGATTGCAAATG
>NSDO01000623.1:0-27623 GCA_002286825.1 Lagenidium giganteum | reverse complement strand
TCTCACTTCGCTCTGCGCCGTCATCGGAGGCGTGTTCACGGTCGTCGGGCTGGTCGACTCGGGCGTCTTCCACACCATGAACTCGATCAAGAAGAGGCAGCAGCTCGGCAAATTGCATTAATTACAGAACCTAGTGACGACGCCGACCCAACCCGTGGCGGAGGGCCGTGGCCATTCATCACATGCGACTGGCGGTATGACACGAATAGAGAGACACCACCTGACAACTGCGATCATGTCTTGGCGGCGTGGAGATGGTGATGACGATGATGCACAACACAATACGCGCCTCTCTTGTTACGACCATACAACTCCATCTAAACCGCTGCAGCGACGTTCCATTTGCCATCGCTGGCGGCATCCATTGACGATAAACTAAGCTCTTTTCTTCCATTGCGATCCTTACGCACTTAACTGCTGACGTCTCAGCCTTCGGTGCCCGCGATTGTTCGGCACATGGGGCAGTCGAAGCGCGTGCGATACCACTCGTTGATGCAATGCTCGTGGAAGAAGTGACCGCACGGCGAGAGCACGAGCTGGTTGCCATCCAGCTCGCCCCAGTCGCACAGACAGATCGGGCACGACTCGGTGTCGACGTGCACGTCGCGTGGATCGACGTACTTGAGCGCGCGCACTGCCCGCACGTGCTGGCACTCGTGGTCCAGCGGGAACTGCAGGAACTCCTTGACCTGGAATCGGATAGAATTGATCTCGGGACACACTTCAAGGTCGCCTTCGCCGCCAATGAACTGGCACAGCGCGACGATGAACTCTTCGAGCCCGTTCGTGCGCTTGGACACGAGCGCGGCGCGCTCCTTGAACATGTCGAAGCGCTTGGGGAAGCCAAACTCTTTGAGCTGCTGGCCAATCTGGCCGCACGAGTGGCAGCCGCGCGACTTCTTGTGCGCCGCAAAGCGCGCCAGCAGCTTCTTGCGCAGGCGATAGAACTCGGAGAAGCGCTTGCACACGACCCACTTCTGCTTGTAATAGTCGCTCGTGATCTCGACGTGGTACGCGTAGTAGCTGCCCGTGGGGGCGCGCACCAGAACGGCCTGGCACGTCATGGTGAGCATCTTGAGCGAGTCTTCCTGGATGCGCCGGATGAGCACGCGCTTGGCCTGTGCGCCGCCGGCGTACAGCATCATGGGCGCCTCCGGCACCATACGCACTGGCATCTCGTGGTACATGTCGTGCTGGCCAAGCGCTGGTCCATGGTACGGCGCCTTGGCATGGTGCTCCTGCGCGGCCGCCGCGTTCGGACTGAAACTGAACATGTCGCCGATGCCGTCGTTCGACCGCGGACTGTCCTCGAACTCACTCTCGACAAAGTGGTCATCCATTGTCGTAGACGTTGTGCTTGCACGGGGGTGAGATTGGAGTACACGTTCACACGCCCGCTTGGGGTAGAGGTTGTTGCTGTTTGTGGCGAGCTGGCGGAGGTGGCGGCGGCGGTCGTGGCGAGACTGGTCGAGACCCCCAGTGCGTGCTCCAATGAGGGTGGTGCTTTGGGGTGCAGTGCGCTGCGGCGACCTCCTTTCGCCTTTGGGCGACTCTGCCCGCAAAGGCAGACGCGCACTTTTCCACTGTAACCCTACCCTCATGGCTGGCGTTGGCTCAGATGCGACAGCCAAAACCCTCAGGTGCTGAATATTTCGACCGGGGCACCCAACTCAGATCTGAGCGGATCTTAACCCGCTCTCGCGTGGGCCACACGAGCGGACAGGTGGGATGATGCTTTTTGAGCCAATCACCAACAGCTGCGACGAAAGTGGGGCGCAACACTTGGTGTCAACGTCAGCGACCACGACCACGCCTCACGCATTGCAGCCAGCAGAGGCACCCCATTGACGTCGACGACCATGCCGAACAAGGAATGCTTGACATGCAAGCCTGGGGATGCCACGTATCACGAGAGCGCTGTGACCAACACTGGTTGCGAGTCTGCGTACCAGCTGGTCGATGGTATGTCGGCATCAGATGCGTGTGGATGAGGTCGAAGTGGTCGGCCACGTGCTAATGGCTTGGGGGCATCATCTGTCCAGACTGCATGAAGAAGCATAACGGACGCGTCTCCGCATGCACAAAGGTTTGTGTGGAACAGAATGCTCAGCTGTTGCTGCGTGAGTGCGCGTGCTACAGTATGACTGACCGCTGTCCTGGCTGTCGTGGCCTCGCGTCTTTCGCACATTTGCAGGAATGGGATGCGTTTCGCAAGTGCCATGAGCAGTCGAGAACCAAGCGCGACGCGTAAACAAGCATGATGACGCTTGGGTGGTGCTCGGATGAAATATTCGTGGATAGATACGTCCATGGGTGAGATGGAAACCAGTTTATTGCTTGCTGCGAATAGACAACCAACTGCGGATCCGATGCGATGCCTATTGAGCCTTCGGGCCATGGAGATACGACTTGACGGCTGCGAGCTTGCGGAAGTGCAGATACAGCGACGTGCCCCAGACGTACACGTTCCCCACCGCACAACTGACTGAGAAGAGCATGAGCGGCAGGAACGCATACTTCTCGCCGAAGCGCGGAATCAGTGGGAAGGCCATGGCCACTACCACGCAGGCGACCAGAGCGACGAGGAAGAGCTTCTCGAGGACATGCATGCGGACGGCTGTGGCTTTGATGTGGCGCGTCTTGAGCGACGTCTTCAGCAGTGGATCCAGCGCCACGTAGGCAACGACGCCGTGGATGATGGCCAACAGCACCTTCGTGGGCTGCTCCGCGACTGTAAACAGCAGCGGGAACAGCGAGACATTGCTGACGATCGAGGCGAAGCGATAGAGCCGCATGTCGTGGACGCTGTCGGCAGCCATGAGACCCAGCGGCAGCACAACCTGCAGGATTGCCTTTTCGTGCACGTGGTAGCCAAGCATGAACGAGCACATCATGCAGTAGATCAACGCACTCATGAACAGCGACGAATCTGGATACTTCCACACGGTATGCAGCACCGGCACCATGGTCACGAATGTCGCCAACGCGCACACGAGTGGTGGCACCGCTGGCAATACAGCGAAGCTCGCTTCTTGGACTAGGCCTCCGCTCATGAGCGCCATGCCGGCCGTGTTCCCACCGAGCCCAAACACCACCACAAGGACCTTATCCAGGAACGCGTAGAGCGCCCATACATTGGGAGCCCAGTAGGCGTGGCACAGGCCACGCTGGATTGGGAACAACCGCGACGCAATCTGCATGAGGCCTGCTACCTTGTCTGGGTGGTGCAACAGCACGGAACCAAACGCAACGCCGAAGACAAACAGCACCAGCAAGCCCAGGCGGATGAAGCGCGTGAGGGAGAATGCGTAGTTGCCATCCTGGAAGTTCTGGATGGTCTCGTGCTCGTCAATATCCGAGATGGAGCGGCGACGAGGAGGTGGCGTCTTGGTCGCACTGGTGTAGCAGTGATGGCCCAAGAGGTAGACAAAGTAGAGCGGCGCGACGTACAAGTAGATGTGCTTGAACATGAGCAGCGCGGCGTACAACGCAGCGCCCTGGAGGTCCTTCTTCTGTCGGAACTTGGTCGCAGAGAGGATCAACAAACCCAGCAGCATGCCGTTATACTGGAAGTGGATGTGGTCGACGTAGAGCAAGCCAGCGTCCAGCACAGTCAGCAGCATGATGGCCCAGCGCTTCTGCGCCGTGTAGCCCATTTCAGTCGTGGTCACGCTTGGCCACGACGCGCAGTACTCGTTGATCGCGTGGAATAGCACGCTGTCCGACACAATGACCGACAGTCTCTGGAAAAGCCGAATGCGGTCGCTGAAAATGGGCGTGGCCGAGATCGCCACCAATTGCGGATTCACCTTGGCAGCCACGTATGACAGCGCATACTCAAAGTACGCGAAGAACGGCGGATAATCGAGCGTCCATTCGCTCGTGGCTTCGTGGTACCACTGGGCCTTGGGCAGCGTGTGCGTGATCGCCAGCCAGTTGCGATGCACTTCGAAGTCCGTGCTTGTGTAGGAAGGGATGAGGAGGATCTTGATCACCACGGACACGCCCAGGAGTGCCAGAATGGACGCGTCCCAGCGCGTCCGCGCCGCCATTGTCGCCGCCGTGGTGGCGCTCTTTGTTGTCGTCATCGACAGATCCCTTTGATGCCACGTCGCGACCAGAGTACCGCCAGGCGGCGGTACGCGCACCGGTATTTATTACAACGCCAAAAATGCATACTATTTTATTCGATTCGTTTCGTTCACGGCGGCGTCATCATGCACGGCAATGGCATCGCCCTCATCAACACGCCTTGTCCTTCTTGAGCTTGAGAGTCTTGTCCTTGCACTGTGCGTTCTCGAAGACGCACTCGTTGGAATACGTGTTGCCGTCCGTGCCGCACACGGGCTCGTACTCGCGCGTACAAAACTGCTCGCACGAGTCCTTGCCTTTCTTCCGTGCTCGGCCTGGTTTGGGCTTTTTGGTCTTCTCAGCGCTGTCATCGTCCGAGGAATCGGAATCTGAACCCGTTGACGACGTCGAAATGCTCGTGTCATTCGCTCGCTTATGGCGTGGGTCGCGGCGAGCCTTGGACGACAAAATGACGGTCACATGGTCGGCGCAGGCGTGCTTGGAGTGCAACTCCAGCGACGCGTTGCGGCACTTTGCGAACTCAAACTCGCAGATGTTGGCGTACGTGTGATTATCGGAACCGCACACGGCGTTGTCGTCCAAGGCGTTGCATTGGAGATTCTTGCAGTGGATCTTGGTGCTGGCCGCGTCTTCGGTAGCCGCAGCCATGGCCAGCACAAGGCTGGAGACAGCCACAACGACTCGCATCATGTCGACTCGGTCGTCGCTGGAATTACAGGAATCCGGACGAGACGCGCAACAGCAACGGCGGTGGGTCGCCAGATGCGTCTGTGCTTCTCACCATCACTCGCCTGCCAACGCCTTTGCATCAGCCCGCCATCTGGTCCTGGCGAAGCGCACCTCTTGTGCCCACCATCTGACGCATCGACCACACGCCATCGCATTGCGAAATGCCATGACCGACTGATGGATTGTGACCGTTGTCATCAGCTTCGTGTGGCCACGAAGAAAGGTGGCGAGTTGCATGATGCACACGACAACCGTTGTGTCTCTTCAGACCTTCCTGATGAACCCAGTATTAAACACAGATGCATTTTATACCGACACACAATTATGTTTGACACAAAACCCATCCAATTAAATACTGATGAGCGGAGTGCAATATACTGGAAAACCGTGTGCAATGCCCAATCGTGGTCGCAATGGCGAAGCGGCCGTGGCACGACATGGGAGCGACGAACGGCGCGTCGACACCGGCGCTGGATCTGCTCGCGCCCGAGTATGAGTACCTCGGTATGACAGCGCTGCGTCTTATCGTACGGCTGAGCCTGGTATCTGATGAATATGCGAATGCTGTGGCGCGGCAGACCCGAATCCCGACATCCACGCGCTGTTCCTGGTGCGTCCCATGGCTGCTGCTCTGCCTCTCTGCGGACATCCACTGACGATAGCAGACGCCTCGCTGTCTCTGTTGCATGCAGGAATATAACGACATGTTCTTTGATGGCAAGCTGTGTGGCTGCGAAGTCAAGTGGAGCAGTCGGATGACGCTGTGGTGTGTCTTCTGCTGCGTTCGCTGGTGATTGCCGCCGTTCTGACGTCGAGTCCTGCGGTGTCCATTGTCGCAGCGCTGGTATCTGCAGCTTTCAGCCACGCTCTGGGTTCTGCTCCATCCGTCTCAGGTGCCTGTCGTGTCCTTCTGCTTCGTTGGGAACGTTGTTTGACGTGTTGTGGTCGTGCACGTCAGTGCGCCATTGCTCAAGCTGCGTCCTCGCAGCGATCTGATCAACACATTGCTGGTGCGTCGTTTTCTTTTGTATGTTATTGTCATTACGGTCGACTGGTTGCTGAGTCCTGTGTGTGGATCTACCGCGCAGCACGAGATGATCCACGCGTTCGTGTTCGTGTCCAGCCCTGTGCGCGACCATGACGACCACGGACCGATCTTCCAGTCGCACATGACGCGCATCAACGCCGTGGCGCGAACCAACATCACTGTGTTCCACACGTTCCACCAGGAAGTGGACTCGTATCGTCTGCACTGGTGGCAATGCGATGTGCGTGCCTTCGCTCACCATCTTTTGATGGTTGGTGTGACCTGACGAACCTGTCGTTTGCAGGGCAAATGCCGCAGTCAACGACCATACTTCGGTCTTGTCAAGCGATCGATGAACAGAGCGCCTGGTCCATCTGATCGCTGGTGGGCCGATCACCAGGTACAAACACGCAGTGACTGCACATGCTTTTGATGGTTGCCGTCAGCTTATATAGCATCTCCTCTGATTGCAATGACGTCAACTGCAGAAAAATTGTGGTGGGACGTACACGAAGATTAAGGAACCACCTGGCTACAAGAAGAAGGGCGAGAAGAAGAACGGCAAGCAGAAGCAGAAAGAGAAGCAAAAGGCAAAGACCGACAGTGGCGCCACGCCAAGTGTCCGCGAGTTCTTCCCCGTCATCATTCCTTCATCAGACGAAGACGAAGACAAAGACGACGCTGCAAGCGACAACCCAACAAACAAGAAGAGGAAGCGCACTCCCGATATTACCAAGCCACCTACAGCGACTGCAATAGTCAAAAAGTAGCCTCCAAACGACGGTGGCACCTCCCACGGGCAGCTGTCCATTCCCGCAGGAGGCACCGTCGTCGTGGTGAGTCGCGACGATGGAGAACCCGAGTTTTTGTTGGTAGGCGACATCAGTGCACTGCTACAAACTGCGCCTAAACGTCCACCACGCGAAGCGCTTGACAGCACGTCTGTGGTGGACTTGACAGTCGCAGACGACGACATTGAGCACACACCAACGCCACAAATCGCCAATTCTCGTCCTGCGGCCGCTCCCACTGAGATTATCGAGATCGACGAGTAGTTGGTTGTAGACAGGAGCTGCACTTGTGAAAGTCGAGGAACGAGCGAATAAAATATTTGATGTACAGACTAGATCCGCGAGTCTCCACCAAGCAACATCAGATCAACCGCCCCGTGTGCACGCCGATGCCGTAGTAGCGGTCGAGGAAGTTGCCAACACCTGGGCGAATACGTCGTGAAGAGTCGAGGTTTGGGTCGATGGCTGCCGCGACGGCGTGCACGCCTGGAAAGTGAGTCTTGATGGCCTGGACGCCATGGCGAGACGCGAGCACGCACGTGTAGCATATTGCGCTTTCTGGTACTCCGGCGGCAACCAGAACCTGTGCGATTCAACATGCAGGCGTCAGAAAACATTGGCACTTCACGCAGCGCTAGTTGTCGTCGTGAACGCACTTTGATCGCTTCCACAGCAGAATAGCCGGTGGCGCACTCGCAATCGAGAAGCAAAACTTGCGACGTAGCGATGTTAGGTGGCAGCGACGGTGGACGCCTTCGGTCAGCGCTGACAGATCGAGGTAGCGCTCGCATATCGCGGCTGCCGTAAGACACGAAGCCTGGCAAGAAGAACACGTTGTCAGCAGCCTGCATTGGGTTTATCCAACAAACGACATCATCATACCTTTCTCAGCGTGTGGCTGAATGGCTTCAACACACCGCAGAAGTGGGATTCCTCCGTTTCCGATCACGACGGCGGCCACGTCTGCCTCGATGGCTAGTCCTTCCCATCGCTCACCACTCGGCGTCACGATCTCCCGCGGGCCGAACGACACCAGCGACATCGCTTCTTCCACGACCAACCTGTCGCCAAACAAACACGAGGTCATTCCAGGTAACAAAGCACAAGACAACGCAGGTGCGGCGCAAGGCTCAAACCTGATGATCCGATCAGCAGCGAGCTGAAACGACGGTGTGTTGGTGTGGCGGTCGCGCAGTGTCGTCATCAGCACCAGCACGATCGGTGTCTTGAGCTGTCTCACAGTTCCGCACTGCTGAGGAGTGTCGTGATGATCTTCCAGGTCCTTTGCTGGAGGCAGGTCTTCCACCGAGTGCACTTGGGCTCGACCAAGCGGTCGTCGAGTTGTCTTGGAGACTGATGTGGATGTCACGGCCGGGGGCGATGGAGCACGCCGCTTGCTTTGCTTCGTCAACCGTGAGCTGCTGCTGACGGTTCCACTGCTGGTGCTACTAGCCTTGGTCTCGAGCTCGCTCTGGCGCTTGCGCTTCATCGGACGAGCAGTCAAGTCTTCGTCTTCGGTCTCGTCGCCACTCGCAGCCGTCACGAGCGACATGGCCACTGCCTCGGCGAGCTCATCGCGACCTGTACGCGATGAACAGCGCGACGTCGTGGCGTCCGAGCTATCCCGCTTCAGCAGCAGCCGGCCCATGAGGTGGCCTGAGCGCCGCATGATCTCGTGGCGGTTCTTGTACGTGTTGCAAATGGCGGCACGCGTGACCTGAAACTCGCGCGCCAGGTCCGACTGCTTCTCACCTGCCTGAACACGACAGATGATGGCAACGCGGTCGTCTTCCTGCAGATAGCGCTGTTGTCTCCGGTAGCGATAGCCCTGCTGCTCATTCACGCGGCGCAACGTGTCACCATCGAGGACAAACGACAGCGGTGGCTTGTTCGATGGAGACGTCGACGACGATGACGACTCTGCCGCGACACCAACGCTGGTCTTGGTGCTGTCGATTGATATGACTGGATCAACCGTCATCTGCACTGACGCTATGGCTTCCGGCTCGTCCTTGAGTCGGACGGCTGTGTCGTCGTGCTCGATCGGCACCAGTTCGTTGTCGCGTGGTGGCTCCGGCGCCTGTGGCGGTGACTCGGGCGAAGGCATGGCCCTCTTTCTGTCTTCTTGCTCTGTCGTGTCTTGCGCTGTGCTAGGTCGCAGCTTGAAGCCAAATGCGGGCTCTGTGCTCATAGAAAGACGTCGACCTCGGTCTCACCCTCCACCTCGCCTTGCGCCTGGCTTGTGTTGGGAGGAACGACGTTGAGACGTTGCAGGAACTCGCCGTTTCGTGAAACTCCTGCGTTCGGTCGCGCTGGGTGTCTGCTGCCCCGACTCGACCTGGAGTTTCTGGGGATGCAGCGACGACGGCTCTTCACGGCCGGCGTCGACGTCATCAACTTTGACACCGAGGCTGCGCCCAGCGCTCGCTACTGCAAACGACGCTTACACACTCCCACGCAGAGCATGGCAACGGTGGCAACGGCAATTGCCCAAAGATGATGATGACGACGAAGATGATGATGCCATCGTCATGTGCGAGGGTGAAGTTCTTTGCAATTCCTCCGTCTAGAACTCTGCTTCCGGATCGGATGCAGTCATGTCTCGGGATGCGATGGAGCAGTGCACGCCCGTGCAACGATGCGTTCCAGATAGCTGCGCCCTGCTATCAGAAACGTCGTGCTATCTTGATCGTCGTCTCGGAGACGCGGGGAGAAGCCTCGTCGCGGTGCTCCACGCCGTAGCCTTTCGGACCGTCCGTTAGCTCCGAGAAGGGGCCAATGACAAGACACTCTGGTACCGGTATAGGTCAGGTCACCTGTCAATACCTTCCGAGGACTGCGATGCTTCAGCCAAAGTAGTGCGAGTTCACAGAGCCAAGCGCCAGGACTACGATTGACTTGGGATTTGGGTTGTTGTATGAGAACACGAGGGAATCATCTCCGTCGCAGCTATTCAGTCGCACGCGATGGCTGCTACGAGCGCCGATGTCGCCGCGATGACTGCCGGCGGAGCAATGGCGTACACAACGTCGGGCGTTCCGGCGCCACACAAGATCGCCGACTCTTGCAGTAGCTGTTGATCCACTACGACGCGGATGTCTTGGTGCTCGCGGAGACCGATAGGCCCGACACATCCGCGCGTGTATCCGAATACTCGCACCAATGTCTACGTGTCAGAAGCCACGGAGTTATCGTCAGTCGTCAGCGTCCACATCCAGAAGAATCACCGCAGACACAGTCACATGCAACGTCCATGGCCGTGTAGTGCGCCGCTTACCTCCTTGTCCACCAGCGAGAGCGCAGACTCTTCGACTTGGATCACTTGGCTCAGCGCACCGATGTCGATCGACCGGTCGACACGCACCACCACCGCCAGGTACTGCGCTATCGCTCCACGCGGACGCACGGCAAGCGCAATCGTCTTGACGATCAAGCCTGCGGGATGGTAAGCGCTGCCGTCCCAGGCTTCCTTTGGGATTGTATGGAATGCCGTGGCATTGCTGAGCCCCAAGCGATCCAGCGCATCGGCCACGTCCTGCTGCGCCATCGGCGCCACTGACGAGATCCAATGACCGAAGGTTGCTGTCGCGTTGAGGTCGCGTGGGTTGGTGACCACAGCAAACCGCTTCAGCAGGTCTCGGAGTTGGCCCGGTTCACTTTCGGCGGCGACGTCGGCCACCAAATGCAGCGCTAGGTTTCGCACGGCGTACGCGTCCTTGGCGGCGTATTCCTTCTGGCTGCGCGACAGTGGCCGACTGCCCCAGTCACTGCACTGCTCTTCCTTGTCGACGCTTTGCCCGAGACATTCCTCGTAGAGTTGAGAGAGCCCCCACTTGGCTGCAGGCACTTGCCTGTACAGCGCCAGCTGCTTGAGCTCTACAAGCAGTTTGTCTTGCTCGGTCGCACTGTGCAGCAGCAGCACCGGGAACGAATGACTCAGTCGCTTGAGGTCGCCCGTGACGCAAAACCCTGTGAGCAGGAACGGCGACGACGCGTCCCAAATACATTGCAACGGCCGAGCTGCCTCCTGACCTAGCACGAGGACGTCGACAACGAATACGTGGCCCTCGATGGCGAGCTGGTACACGCTCAAACCTTCGTCGTCATCCACCACTTCTTCCTGTTCCTCCTCTGCATCGTCGTCGTCATCGCCTTCTTTCGGACTGAGGCGCTTGGTGTCATTTTGCAATTCTGCATTCTTGCGCAAGAACCGTGGGCGCCACTCGCAGTCGAGTCCAATGATGACAGTGCTGGCGCTATGCGTCGGTCGCGCCGCGATAGCCTCCAACTGCTGTACCATTGCATCCACCTGGTCAGTTGTGTCGACGTAAGTCCACTGCATCGCTTCATGCTGGCACAACGCCCGGTTCTTGACGTGGTCAACCGCTGGTCCGTTGTAATGGCGGAGCTTTGCAGTCGTTTGATCCTCGCTGCTGGCGAGGTGGACGTGCATCTTGCGTTCAAACGCCTTGCGCAGGCGCTTCATGGCCTTGATCATGTTGACTGCAGACAGCCGCTGGTACAGGATTTCCAGCATCTCGACGCTGTCCGAGTTCATGACAAGCTGCTCTGCGCTCTTCCAGTCGCTTTGGTCGAGCAACGTCGTCAGAAGATCGATGGGTCGGACGCTCGCAGCGTTGTCCTGATGAAGCAGACCAAACACACACAGCGCTTCGACCGCCATGGCGTTCCAACGCACGGACTTGGCGTCGAGAAGCTGCGTCACTCGAGTCATAACTTGCTGTTGCTCATCCTTTGAAAGGGTCAGCGTGGGATTCACAAGCTGCCGCATCAAGCCACAACCACGTAGCACGAGGTTCAGGAAGCACCAGCGCGCTTCCGTGGCCACCACGGCGTCCATGAACTTGACGATCCATGACCAAGGCGAAGCCGCTTGCTCAGGTGTGAGAGGTGGTAGTTGAGCTGCTGGAACAGCTTCCACGGCATCCAAGATCAGGTGTCCGACTCGCTGCAGCACCTTGCGCTCGGCTTCGTCGTCGTCAATTCCGCTTGCCAGCACAAGTCTATCGAGACAGTCCATAACGAACCGCACGTGGCGACCGTCGCTTCTTCCATCCAGTTCCAGGTCCTGTGGACTCAGCAACAGCACGCGCTGGATCGCCTGTTTCAGCATCGCGTGCGGATACGTCTTCATGTTGCGACGCAGAATGTCGGCTATGCGCGTGCACAGGAGCTCGGGCGACACACTGGCGAGGTCCTCGAAGACCTGCAGCTTCTTGGTCTGCTGCTGCTGCGCTAGTTCGTCGTCCGTGGGCTTGATGACGCCGTGATGGTGCCACTCCTTGCGACCTTCGTACTCGCGCTCCGTCACGGCGTCGCTCGTCGTGTTGGTGCGTCGATAGCGCACGGGTTCATGGCACAATGGACGTGGATCCCAGCACTTGGGATCCATCACAAAGCCACGAGACAGCTCCTTCCACCGGGCACAGCTGCTAGAGAATTCGACATCGACCTCGCGACAGCGCACGAGCTCGGCAATGAGCAGCGGCATGACGACGCCGCCCTTGGCCTGGGTCTCCTCAGCCTCGGCCAGGCTCTCGAAGTGCAGCTTCACTCGCTCCACAAGCTGGTCAAGCGTCAGCACGTCCACAGTCTCGACCGCCAGCTCGTCATCGCCGTCGATCGTCACGCATGTGGCATCCTCGCTCTCGGTCGCAATCACTGGCGCGAGCCAATGCAGCTTGGGCAGGACGGCGAAGCGACTGGCACCGAGCACAGCGTGGTCATTCGCTTGCACTTTGGCAACCAGTTCGCGCTGCCAGTCCGCTGTCCACCAACCACGCAGGTGGTCGCTGGCAATGGCGGCATTGTGCGTGTCCACGCATGGCCCCTTCTGGTCGTTCGTCGTCGTCGTGTTCCGATGCAGCTGCCAGTCATGGCGGTGGTTGACTTCGGACGTCGACGCGAAGTGACTGAGCGGATAGAACAGGTAGCCTCGCAGCACGACGTGCGACTGCACGCTGTCGCTGTAGTGGTCTCGCAGCCACGCCTGGACGCTATCACCGCGACACATGGCCAGCTTCCGCGTCACTTCCTGGGCGCGCCACGCCAGGTTCTCGCCCAAGTGCGGGCCCACAAACTGCTCCAACGGATACGTCATTGCCACTGCTGCTGTCGACGCATTGGTGGACAGCGGATGGAGCAGGAAGAACTTGACCGAGCACTCAACGTGGTGGTCCTGGGCCGTGTCCAGGCGTCGGAACAGGAACTTGAGCTGGCCGAGCGTCTGGCCCGTGGCCGACACGATCTGCTTGCCGACCTCGAACTTGGCGACCTGCAGCGCTGGACAGAAGCGCAGCCAGTACTCGAACAAGGCCGCGAAGTAGACGCCGAGCGCCAACGTGCGTGCTGTCCGGGTCTTCTCTGCCCGGTTGCGGCGCACACAGAACGCAGAACGACGGGAGAACAACGTGAGTGGTGCTCTGACGCAGTGGCGTTCGCTACGTGCTGGTTGCGCGCTTACCCATGAGGAACTGCGTGAGATGCGAAGGATTGCGCTGCAGGTCGTGGAGCCAAGCACTGGTGGCGGCGGTCGAGTCGAGGCTCAACGGGACGTCCAGGAGCGGGAAATGGTCGGCGGCGAGCATATGCGGGCTGGATATGGACCACAGCAGGTCGCGCACGACCTTGCGCCAGTAGAACGGCGCCGACGGCCGCCGTGGATGTGCATGCGGACCCGACGACATCTCGGTCAGCGCCATTAACGTCGTCGGCTTGGGGGCAATGGTTAACTCCGACCAGCTGTTAATTCCGACTCGACAGCCTCCGGCAAGTGAACGCGGTGGTGCTGCGGAATTAACAGCGTCATGTCAACAGCGAGCGCATGGCCTAATGACTCGGAGGTGGTCATGAACGGTCGGCCAAGTGGATGCAGTCGCTGGGGACGAGTCGCGTGGCATGCGCTGGAAAAGATCACGTACATGGCACGATGGGAGTGGGAGAGCCACAGATGCCAACAGGTATAAAAGTCATGACGCGACTGTTGGGTGATGTCTCACGCGATATAGGACAGAACCACGAAGAGCTCGCAGATATGTGAGCGCGCGTGCGTGCGCGCATTGCTTCCTTCCTTTGACAGTGCAGCAACTCTTATGTTACCGTACCTTGCTTAGCCACGTCCGGTTGCCGAAACAACGCCACGTCCATTCGGGCGAACGTCGCAGATGTCATCGGCGGTCGTGACCGTAGGGGGCTGCTTGGTCGTGTGCGATGGACACGCCTTACCAGGCCTTGCGTCTCGTGTGTTGGTGCTGCGTTGGCCACATGGATGGCGCGGCGACCTAGTGCGTGCATGCACCTGGTCGCGCAGGAAGGGAGGCAGCCTGCAGGTGCAGAGACAGCCTGCGACAACACCGACGCCGTCTGCCCGACGGTGCTTGGGACCGATGCGCAGATCGCGTCACGAGCACATCGATGGAGCTCCCAAGCAGCCACACAGCTGCATGCGTTGCTTGGGCGTCTGGAACACAAGGTGAAGTAAGGAAAGGGGAGGATCGTTGTTTATAATTCCTGTACACGGGGCTCCCGCGGTGCTCCCGCGGTGGTCTGGCAGTACGGCGAGGACCTGGGTCACCCATGAAGGGCTTTGCTCACGACAGTTGTATCCACAGTCGACGTTGATGGTGCTGGGTCATGCGGGCGGGCGGGCGGGCGGGCGACTTGACGTGCATGGCACTGGTGGCGGAGAATCAAGACACTTGATGCTGCACGCTCAGTAGGCTGGATTTGGGTCCCCGTCCTTGAGCATGCGACCAAGAACTCCTCTTTGACCTTTCGGGGACGACGGGCCTCCTGCACCTTCATCTCTACATCACAGGAAAGCAAACAGAATAGAAATGTCATCGCTTCCGCGCTCTCACGCATGCGCGCGCGTCATGTCGTTGCCCTCCACAGCACACCGCGCATCAAATTCAAAGCGCGTACAATGTCTCTTCGATCTTGTCCCACTTGTTGTTGGCCCGCAGCTTCTCCATCGCTTCAGTTATGCGATGCTTCCGCAGCATCGATTCCAGCGCGACCTTCTGCCGTTGCTCCATCAACGACTGCTTCTTTAACTTGACTGTTCGGCTTCGCACGTCTTCCTCAGAGATCTTTTGGATCATTTGCATGCGATGATACTCTTCCACTCGTTTCATTCGTTCAACGTTGCGTAGCTTTTCTTCAGTCGTCAGCTGCTTGTCGAGCGAGTGGAGAACACGCTCTTTTTCCTTTTCTTCATAAACTTGCGCAAGCTTCGCTTCCAGTTGTTGGCGTTTGGTCATGATTTTGCTCACATTCTGTTGATAGTGCTGTCGCGCAGCTGCCAATCGTTTCTGGCGGATTTCTTCTTCTTTCTTTTGCTTCTGAGCGCGATCTTTCAGCTCTGCAATCGTTTTCTTGTGAATCTCTTTGGCTCTTTCAGCGGCAGCTGCTTGCTTCTCGTCGAAGTCGTGTTTTCTCTTTTGCAGCGCCAGTTGATTTTGAAGTAATGCATGCTGAATGCGTTGGTTTGCGCGCTCGCGCTTCTCAATTGCCTCCATATGCCGCTTTTTGTTGGCCTGCTCCATCTTTTGCGCAACAAACCTTTCTTTTTCTAGCATCCGAGCTCGGTTTGCTGCTACTTGATCTTCTTGTTGTTTAAGAAGCGCCTCAGTCTGACGCCTAAACTCTTCAGCTTTGGCAGCTCGCTCCAGCTCGCAAAGCATCGCTTCTTTTTGCCGCCGAGCTTGCTTTCGTTGCTCCTCTTCTTGCAGCAGCTTCTCCTTTTCCGCCTCTTTCTTGGCTCGCATTTTGCGCTCGGCAGCTTCTAGGTCCTCTTGTTTCTTCTTCTTCATCTCTTTCTCGTGCTTCTGAGTCATCAGCTTATCTCGCCGATCTCTCAGCTCCTTCTGGTATTCCAATTTCCGTCGTGCATCTTCTGCTGCCCGCCGTGAGTTTTCTTGTTGGATCTTTGCCATCTTCGTTTCCATTTCAATGACCGCCTGGATTTCTTTTTGTTGACGTTGCTTTATCCGCTCTAATCGACGCTGTTCAAGTTTGAGCAAAGTAGATGCGTCGTCTGTGTCGAGTGAGTCAATATGTCGCGGGGTCCGCAGAGGGCCAGCAGATTGTGATCGCTGGGGATATTGGATGTCAACCTTCTTCGTTGGCGAGACCATCGATTTGCTCTCGTACTCCTTCATCACAACGTCGCGCTCTCGTCGAAGGGCTTCGAGCCTCGACTGTCGCATTTGCTCAAAGTGCTGGTACCGAAGAACGGCTGCTTCCTTCTCGACAAGAGCATATCGACCATTGCGCATCCAGAAATCGTTCACAGACCTGTCGACCACAATTGCATCACTCACTGCGTGCAACAGCATTTTAACTACCAGCATACGGCAACATACTTTGGCAATAGTTCCTCGGGCTCAATCCCCATCCTGAGACATGCTTCGAGACTACGGGGCGAATTGATCTTCGCACCCGTCTCGATGCTGTCATCGACCGAGACCAGTTGCTTCGCCACCATTGGCACCCCAGCACTTCGCAGCGAGGTTCCTTGCTCACGTGCTCCCTGAACGCGGCCGTCCGCACTTGCTCCGCGGGGTCTTCGTTTGCTGACCAGGAGACCTCCGTGGGGCGCTTGGATGAGCGCAGCATTCACAGCTGTTGGAAGACCAGACCATGACCCAAGTTTTCCTCCTCATACACGCACAAATAGCCGGCAAAGGTGTCTTAGGACTGAGGTATCCATCGCAGGTCTTCTCAGAAATAGGTGGAAATGCATATTGCGTCGCTTGAGATAGGTGTGCCATCGCATTGCGACGGTCTCTCTCACAAGTGCCGAACAGCGTTGTCGAGAGCGTTCACACCTGCTAAACGCGCGGGATATTGAGCGAATAGTATCGGAAGACTCCAGTATTCAAACCAAACGATAACGTTATACAATCATTTACCCACGAGCAGTCCGATCCAACCTGAGCTGTTGCAAAAGCTGCATAATGTTGACGTCACGGCTACGCAGGTGTCTTCTTTTTGGTCCCCACCCATGTGCTATGATGCGTTTCTGTATCTGTTTGCTTTCCACACGTAGTCAAGGGAAGTTGTATCGTTGGGTGGGAAGATGTGAGGGCGTCTAATCGGACAACGTCTGGAAAGCCTGTTCAATCTCTTCGTCCAAGTTGTGGAAGAAAGCACGCATCTGGTCTTCTGGCTGCTTTGGAAGCTGGAACTTGGTCTGAATGATCTTCTGCAAGATAGGGTTCATCGAAGTCTTGATCTGGGCCCAAGTCACCTTGGCATCTGGTGGAGAGTCGGCGATCACCTTCTGACTCAAGTTGTAGAACAAAATGATGCAACGCAACATGCCGACGGTCTTGAGCAGTGGGCACGTGAAATCGTAGTCCGAGAAAGCGTTCTGCTGCAAGAAATCTTCACGGATGATCTTGGCAATTTCCATAATCACCTTCTGATCTTCAGACAGCGATTCCTTGCCGACCAGCTGCACAATTTCCGTCAAGTTGTCTTCCTTTTGCAAAATCTCTTGGCACTTGGTACGCAACGTCGAGTACTCTGGGTCGATCTTGTTGAAGAATGGCTCGAGCACACGCATGTACTTGGTGTAACTGATCAACCAGTTCACGGACGGGAAGTGCTTGCGCTGAGCGAGCTTCTTGTCCAAGCCCCAGAACACCTGCACGATGGACAAGGTCGCGGCAGTGACTGGATCCGAGAAATCACCACCTGGTGGCGACACGGCGCCGACGACGGTGACACTGCCTTCACGCTTAGGGCTACCCAAACACGCCACACGACCAGCACGTTCGTAGAAGGCGGCAAGACGAGCACCCAAGTAGGCTGGGTAACCACTATCGGCAGGCATTTCACCCAGACGACCCGAGATTTCACGCAAAGCTTCGGCCCAACGACTGGTGGAGTCAGCCATCATGGACACGTTCATGCCCTGATCACGGAAGTATTCGGCAAGCGTGATACCGGTGTAAATCGAAGCTTCACGGGCAGCCACAGGCATGTTACTGGTGTTGGCCACCAACGTGGTACGCTTCATGATAGGCACTTCACGGTCGTTCACGGTCATCGTCAATTCAGGGAAATCGCACAACACTTCAGCCATTTCGTTACCGCGTTCACCGCAGCCGACGTAGACAATAGCATCCGAGTTCGAGTGCTTCGACAGAGCTTGCGAAATGACCGTCTTGCCGCAGCCGAAAGCGCCAGGCACAGCGCACGTGCCACCGAGCACAGATGGGAAGAGACCATCAATGATACGCTGACCAGTCTGCAAGGCGACGTTACCAGCGAGCTTCTCGGCGACTGGACGTGGCTTACGCACAGGCCAGAAGTGCGAGAGGCCGAGCTTGTGGGTCGTCTTGGTGGTCTCATCACGGACTTCAAGCACGGTGTCCTGGAGGTTGAACGTTTCGTTGCCATCCGTGTTGTTGCCGTAGACCTTGACGACGGTACCGAAGACGTTTGGCGGACACATGATCTTGTGCGAGTGCAAGATATCGTTTTCGTGGACAATACCGAAGATGTCACCGCCCGAGATTGGATCGCCCTCACGGAAGTTGACAGGGCGGAAGCGCCACTGCTTGGTGTTGTTCAGCGATGGCACATCGACACCGCGAGGCACGTACACGTCGCTGGTGAGCTTAGCAATCGACTCCAGAGGACGCTGGATACCATCGAAGATGTTGTCGACGATGCCAGGACCAAGTTCCACCGACAGTGGCTGCTTGCGACGTTCCACTGGATCACCGACGGTCAAACCAGCTGCAAACGCACAAGCTCGTCAGTCTGAGATCGTGACAACACGTGCAAGTCATCAACGCGGCACGCACAGGTATCTTCGTACACCTGGATGGAGGCAGTGGTGCCTTCAAGCTTGATGATTTCACCGACGAGCTTGTCAAAGCCCACACGGACCTGATCAACGCAACCCCCACACATCCGTCAGCTCTCTCATTGGCACGTCCACCACATCTCGTCGTACATAAATCACGCACCAGTTCGTACATGGCGGCACCATGCATGTTTTCCGCAATGACCACTGCACATCACAAACACACACACACTGTGTCAGCATCTCACGTCTTTCCCTCCTCACCGCACGCAGGGCGCTCTGAAGCTCCGGAGGAAGAGGGGGGAGCAGCCCAATCCACATCCACAGCCACGCCATTGCCATGGCCGCACGTGGAGGCGTGTGCGCTTCCCCCCTCACCTTCCCGCGTCAGACGCCACGCACGCGTCTGGCGAGTTGAAGCTGGGCGCCAGCTCAGCTCCAACACACTCGACGCACTGCACCAACTTACGCGGGCCCGACACCTTGAAGACGTAGCCATAGTCGGATTCTTTCTCGTTGTCGCCGAAGACGTGCGCCATGGTGGCTATGGAGCGCTGGGGGGCTGCTGCTGCTGCTTGGCGGACGTGTTGGCACGCGCGCGCTGCTTGTGATGTTGTTGTCCCAGTGGGGGAGGAATGTTCGCCCGGCCGGGTGCAAAGTGTCACGGGCGCCGGCAGCGACGCGCGATCTTCACAAAGACACGCCCGGGCGCGCTGTCACCGCTCCCGGTGGTTGCATAGAACTAGGGCCAAACAGCGGACTGTGGACCACACAACGGAAGGGGAGTCACGTTCCCAAACCCACCAGGTGGGGCGGCCTGCGGAGAGTTCGTCGGCAAACGGGCGAGGCATGGAACATTGCAGGTACCGTCACTGAACTGTCAAAAGGCGCGCTGTGGCAGGTTGACGATGATTCGACAAAATTGGTGCGCGCGTGGGATTGGTCAAAATTCGCAATTCCCGGTTGGTTGGAGACAGTGCTTGGGTCGAGCCGAGAGACACATTCAACCAGCGCCAACAGCAGCACCAACATGGCGCAGGATCACGAGCAGGTGCCCGCTGCGGCGGCCGCCATTGTCGATGAACAGACTGAGAACGTGGCTGCGGATGAAGGTCAGGTGACTGCCAATGCCGTAGAGGTGGCTCCACCAGTGCCAGTTGCGGCGCCATCGGGCAAGAAGCTCCAGCATTTGATCATCGATTCCGGCGCGATCATCAAGGGCACCAACCTCACCTCCCTGGCCGAGAACTTCTGGACGGTGCCGGACGTGTTGAATGAAATCCGTGACAAGCATGCTCGGACCAAGCTGCAGAACCTGCCGTTCGAGCTGAAGACGCGCGAGCCGTCGGCTGAATCCATCCAGGCCGTCATCAACTTCTCGCGCAAGACTGGTGACTTCGCGGCGTTGTCGCTGACGGATCTGCGCGTTATGGCGCTGACGTACCAGTTTGAGGTGGAAGCCAATGGCTCGGAGCACCTGAAGTCGAGCCCAGAGGCGTCGCGCACGCTCGTGCGTGGCCCAGACGGTAAGCTGATCGCTCCAGAGAAGACCTTGCCATGCAAGTACTTTGGCACGGCCATTGGCTGCAAGTACGGCGATGAGTGCAACTTCGTGCACGACGAGTCGCTTAAGGCTCAGGATGGTGAAGCTGCTGCTGAGGGTGCTCCTCGCAAGGTCAACATTCCGTGCAAGTTCTTCAACACACCAACGGGCTGCAAGAACGGCGACGACTGTCCATTTGTGCACGAGAAAGCGGAGGACGATGCGGCTGCTGCTGCCGCCGCTGAGTTGGAGAAGTTGCAGGTCAAGGACGAGATCCGTAACGCCAACGTCAAGTCGCGCATTCTGGGCGGCTTCGGCGCGTCCATCAGTGCCGGTGAGATCGAGGATGACGGTAAGAACTGGGTGAACGTGGGCAACCTGGACAAGTTCGCTGCGTCGCCGTTCGGTGACAACAAGGAGATGGAGGCTGTGAGCACGGTCATCCAGGTCGGCTGTATCACCACGGATTACTCGATGCAGAACGTTATGTTGCAGATTGGTCTGCATCTTCTGTCTGCTGAAGGCATGATCATCCGCCGCGTGAAGCAGTGGATCCTCAAGTGCGTGGCGTGCTTCACGACGACGACCGAGGTGGAGCGTCTGTTCTGCCCTAAGTGCGGCAACAACACGCTTGAACGTGTGTCGTACAGCATCGGTCGCGATGGCAAGATGGTGTTCTATACGCGTGCGAACCGTCCAGTTAAGCTGACGGGCACCAAGTTCTCGTTGCCGAAGCCTAAGGGTGGTCGCCAGGGCGACCTGCTGCTGCGCGAAGACCAGCTCATGATGGGCATCTGGGGGCAGCGCCAGCGCCAGCACAAGAAGGTGATGCAGAGCGCCTTCGGCGAGAACGTCGCGCACGACTTGGGCGTGAAGGCGGAGAAGCAATCCTCCATTGTCGTCGGCTACGGCCGCATGAACCCGAACGCCCAGCGTGGCCGTGAACGACGAGGCAAGAAGAAGAAGAACTAAGCCAGCATGTTTTCAACTGGTAGATCAACGTAATAGATTAACATTTTTTGCTTTTCTCGTCCAGCCTCAGCTTCATGGAGCAGATCCGTCTCGTTCGACGCAGCAGTCGTCGCATGTTGTCGTCGACGGTCAACATCACTGCCCTCAACGAAAGTCGAACCCCGCGAACCCATCTGTGGACAATTAGGGGGGTAAACTGAGCCACTGATTGGCTGCATCCAGCTGTTCCAAACAATGTGATTGGCCAAAAAGATGCCGAAAGAGAGTGACACGCGCGCCGATTGGTTGATTCAAGATGGTTTCAAACGGTGATTGGTGGAAAAGCTGCTGCAGAAGTGGTCCCGCCCGTTCGCTTCGTCGATTGTGACTTGAGGAGCGCGAAGAACGCACACGGCCGCCAGCAGCGCCATGGGGAACAAGCACTCGCTCGACCAGCGCGCGCTCTCGCGGAGGAGCAGCAGCGCTGCACCGCCGTAAGTGTCTGCGACCTTGCCAACGACTTCTACCGCGTATTAGCGCTGCATTCTGCGTGGAAATCGATCTTTCTGTGCTCACGTCCGTGCGCATTTCTGTCTGTAGCTCTTCGCCAGCAGCCGGAAACGAGCAAGAGCAACCACAGCAAGCGCCTACAGCGCCAAGCACGCCGTCCAGCTCGGCCACGACGCCAACTGCCACTGAAGATGAGGTCATCTCGAACTGGAAGCTCTTTAATGACCTGGAAAACCGCGAGGAAGCTGAAGTGGTGCGTGTATGCTGCTATGATGGTCTGGACCAGGCAAGAGGCCGCTGTTCTGATGGTAGATGTGTCTGCAATGACGAATAGCTCGAGTTGTCGACGTTCCTCGACGCGTTGAGCAAGTACATGCCCGGTGTGGGTGAGGAAGAAAAGCGCAAGATGTCGCTGTCGCAGGACTTTGGTGAAGGTCCACCGCCGTCTGTGTCGCCATCGTTCGGCAAGACGATTTCGGAGCATGGCGTCGGTCAGATCGACATCGCGGACATGTACCAGACGACCGCGCATCTTGGAAAGAATATCACGGTCGAGAGCGTGGAAGAGCTCATCCAGTCGTGCAAGAAGGGCCTAAAGATCCCAAAGCAGACGGTGGTGCGCGTCCTCACGGAAGTGATTCATCTCTGTGTCAAGTTGCCAACGCTGACGGAAGTGACAATTGCGCCAGCAGAGCATATTACGGTCGTTGGTGACCTGCACGGTCAGCTCGATGACCTGCTGCTCATCTTCCGCGAGAATGGCTATCCGTCGGAGAAGAACCCGTACGTGTTCAACGGCGACTTCGTTGACCGTGGCGATCGAGGAGTTGAAATCGCGATCATCATCTATCTTTTCAAGCTGTTGTATCCAAACCACGTCTACATTAACCGTGGCAACCACGAGGATTTTTCCATCACGCAGATCTTCGGGTTTATGAAGGAAGTGCAGACCAAGTACGACTACTTTGTATACGAGCTGTTCTGCGAGAGCTTCAAGTGGCTCCCTCTGGCTACGGTGCTCGACAAGCGTGTGCTGGTTGTCCATGGCGGTGTGCCACGTGAAAACAAGACGTTGCTGCGCGAGTTCAACACGTTGCCTCGTGAGGAATACGACTTGTCGCGCTATCGCGAGAAGCCTCGCTTCCGTGCGGATCAGGAACCATACCGCAAGATGACGATGATGCGCGACTTGCTGTGGAGTGACCCGAAGACGACGTCCGGTTGGGAAGAGAACAAGCGCGGCGCGGGCATCAACTACGGCCCCAACATTGTGCAGAAGTTTATGACCAAGAACAAGCTGGCACTGATCATTCGCTCGCACGAATGCGTGCCTCGTGGGTTCGACTGGCCATACGAAGACAAGGGCATGCTCGTCACGCTGTTCTCAGCCTCCAACTATTGCGGAAAGGCCAACAACCTCGGTTGCTTCATGCGCATTCCTGCCGACAAGCAAGCCATGCCAGCGTTCTTCCAGTACATGGCGCGCGTGGAGTCGCGTGACCTCGGTGTTTCCAACTTGGATGCTCTGTTCTCGTTACTCGTTGAGAACCAGGAGGCGCTGCTGAAGAACTTCCAGGCGGCTGATGGCAGCAAGACTGGCAAGCTTACGGTCACGTCATGGTCGTTTGTGATGGAAGAAGTGCTGCAGCTGTCGCTGGATTGGAAGACGCTCCAGCCTCTGCTCACAGGTTTGGACAAGGAAGGCCTGGTGCCATACAAGGAGTTCCTTGGCCGCTACACGGCCGAAGGTGTGAAGAGTGGCGTCACTGCGGACGAGGTGCGAGATCGTCGCCGACAGGCGTTCAACTCGCTCTATCGCCACCGTGCTCGCCTGGAAGCCTTGTTCCGTGTCTTGGATCGGGATGGCAATGGCATGCTCACACTGGACGAACTGGAGAGCGGCATCCAGTTGCTGAACCAGCACCTGCCGCCAGGAACGCAGGCGTTCACGACGAGTGCCACCGAGTTCATGCGTATGTTGGACTTCAGTCAGGACAACCAGATCAACATCAACGAGTTCATGGAGGGCTTCCGCATCAACGCCAAGCTGACAGTGCATGCGAAGTGGAAGCGCGCTCGCAAGAAGATCAAGGCCCTCAGTGCTCTGGGTGCGCTGCGATTCGCGACGAGCCAGGTCGAAGACGACATGCCAGACACTTCAAGCGCCGAAGACGTGAGCGTCACGATCGACAGCAAGGCCCCAACGGAGGTGGAGGACCTGCCGGAACCGGTTTCGTCTCCGGTGGAGAAGACGGAAGAGCCGCCATCTTCGATCAAGAGCACTGGCAGCATGCGAAAGCCACTGCTGACGCGCCACGGCAGCATCCAGCTCGTCGGCCCAGCCGCAGAAGTCGACGACATTGCGTCGCAGGTCGAGAAGGTGAACCTGGATCACGAATCGCGTGGCAGCAACTCGATCCCGGAAGACGACGAGTCGGACGACGACGACAACGACAACAACGAAGAAGTAGTGGACGAGGTGCGTACAGAAGACGTCGACCTCAGCGTCCACCCACCGTCGTCCACAGCGTAGACATCCATGTTTGCAGACTTTACCGCCCATACACTTTTGTAGTTCCCATCCAACAACACATCAACATCCTCCTCAGATCCATCGGCTTTGCATTCTGTGTCGTATACATCTGATTCGACCCAGAAATTAAAAATTCATCGGGTACCCTCCACTAAATAGATATATATCATTGAACCTATCGTGGCGATTTTCGTAAATAAAGAATCCAGAGCGGCTAATTTTAGGTTTATTGGATACTGGCAGCGCGTCAAGGGCAGAGTCAGTCCCGTCAGTGACCACATCGACATCGAGACCTTGCCCGACGTCCTGTGCATGGGACATCGGACGAGTTCGCGCTGTCGCCACCGTCCCACACATCACCACCACCGGCGCCAGTGCCTGGTGGACTGATTGGGTTTGCTCCAGCGGCCCATTGTTGTGTGCGAGACCGTCGTGCTCATTAAGCCAGCCCAGCAACATCATGGCAGAGATGACGCCTCGGTGGCTTCGCGAAGAGATGACGGCCGCCGTCATGCACGGGAACAACACGGAGACGCAGAGCGCGCTGGCCCATTCGACGCCGTTCAAGCTCGCGCTCACTGGAATGCTCTTCGGACTCATCCACGTGCTCACAGGTGCGGTTTGTGCTCGTGCCATCGTGAATGAGCCCATCGATTTGCTGACACGTGTTGATCGGTCGGTGCTTTGCAGGCCCAGACCACTTGAGTGCCCTCGCGACACTATCAGCGGGTTCTTCATGGCGCTCGTTCGCTCTTGGCGTGCGATGGGGCTGCGGCCACAGCATTGGATTGATCATCATGGCCATCATCTTCATTGCGCTGGATGGGAAGCTCGACTTTTCCGTGCTCAACGTGGTCACGGATGTGCTGGTTGGGTTCTTCATGGTCGGTCTTGGTGTCTATGGCGTCTATGAAGGCGTCAAGAAAGCGCGTGAAAGCACTTCGATGAACGACGTTCAGAAAACCAAGAAGCCCGTCGCTATGAGGAACGGCCGCCACCAACTGTCGCAAGAAAGTGATGACGAAGGAGACCATGATGACCAGCAGAGCCAGGAAGGCTGCGAGACGGACTCAGTATCGAGTGGCGTGTCGCCTCCAACGTTACGACCAATTGCGCCGCGGTACACCATAGTGGATGAAGATGACGACGAGGAAGACGCGCCAATGCCGACAGAGACGAACATCGATCCACCAGGACACGAGCCAGAGACAGCTCTGGAAAAGTTGCGACCACTTTCACCACACAAACGCACACACCACAGTCCAATTGACACGACAGAGGAGGACGCTATCGACACAAGCGCCGCGAAATCATTGGAGGAAGGCCACCATCAGAAGCCCACAACTGACTCATCGGAACCGGTGCACAACAGTCCGACGGAGAAACGTGTCGACTTGGAAGGACTGCTGGCGACTGACGAACGAAGTGAAGCCAGCGACCACGGACACAAGAAGAAGAGGTGCTTCGAGATTGATTTCCACAACGCGCAGACGCAAAAGGTATGTCGTTGGTTGTGCGTCTGATCAAAACAATTGGGTGTGCTAACATCAGCGTGTGTGTGGATGCAGTGCACAGCATTATTGGTGGGCATTGTTCACGGCATTGCCGGACCTGGCGGGATTCTCGGTGTGCTACCTGCTGTTGGGCTGCATGACACGTTCAAGTCGTTCATGTACCTCGGTTCGTTCTGCTTCATGTCGATCGCCACAATGGGCGTGTTTGCTGCGCTGTACGGCGAAGCCACAGGACGGCTAGGCGAGCGCTCCGAGGTCTTGGCGTTCCGGATATCGATCTTCTCGTCCATGCTCTCGGTCATCGTGGGCGTGCTCTGGCTCGTATTGGCAGCGCTCGGCAAGCTACAGGACGTGTTTGGTTGAGCGCGCTGTCCATGTTTATAAATATGTGCTGAGTGAATCAAGATAGACCATGGAGCTTGCGTGGCCATCATGCCAATGCCGCTTCTGCTGCAGATTGCGATCGAGTGCGTCCGATGCCTCGGCGACCAGGGCATTTCACGGACGACCAGGAAACGAGAATCGAGAAACAACGACCAAGGTGACAGGGTCTGAACAATAATAATTCATCAAAAACGAACGAAATGTACACCTGTAAGAATGCGACGCCAACTTGATCGCTCCCTGCCTGTTGGCTTGCACCCGCGCTAGCGATTCCCGGCCCACTTAGTAAGCTTGTTTGTCGATGTCAAGGTGGGCTGCAGCTCAGCGTGGAAACCGTGCGGCGACTACGAAAGGTTGCAACTAGGTCTATCGGCTCTAGATCGGGTATGGTCTCTAGGTCTCAGGGGCCGGCTCTGGCGCCGCCTCAGCGGCGTCAGCCTCCTTGTCCACAGCCTCCACAGGAGCAGTCTCCTCAACCTTGGCGGCGTCCTTGTCACCGTCCTCAGGCTTTGCATCGCCATCCTTGGCTGTTTCACATCAATCGCGCGTCAAGCGCCAGGAAAATCACGACACACAGCACGAGCTTCACGCACCGGAAGCGTCCTTGGTTTTCCAGTAGTCATCCATGTCGCCATCGAGCTTCTTCGATGCGTGCTCTTCCGACTTGCCCCAGTACTTGTCCATCTCGCGATCCAGATCTTCGGCGGTCTTGGGCTTGCTGGCGTTGCCGCGGCCTCCACGTCCGCCACGGCCACGACCGCGTGGCTTGCCACCGTTGTCGTTGCCGCCACTGTTTCCCTTGCGCTGCTGACGAGCACCATCGTACGGCGTGGCGCGGTTCCTGCGCCCTCCGCCGGTGGCAGCACCACCGCCGTTGCCATTGCGTCGTCCTCCACCGTTGCGCGCCATCGTCGTCTGCTTGATCGAACGCTCGTTGCGCTTTGCTCAGATCTCTTCGAAAAAAAGGGAGGGAAGCCCAGCACACATCAAAATACCATAAGGTAATTACATTATTCTGTGGAAGGAAACCAAGTTTGCGACATATCGATCTCTGCAACAAAAGTATCGGTCCATCAACCATCAACCATCAGCCATCAACAAGCCATCAACAATCAACCATCAACCATCAGTGATCGAGGATCCCTTCATCATCACGGTGAGGCTATATTTCTGCACCCGACTGATACGTGGAAGTGGTGAGCTACGTTAGAGGTGGCATTGGATGTTGGCACGCACGCACGCTTGAAGTCATCCAATCCACGCACCGCGTGTTGGGATGCGACAAAAGATCTGGTGGCTCGGGCGTCACTATCAGGATTCCTGCGGAGGGGTCGCTCATCACGTGGATACGAAGCGTACCCTCTACGATCATGGTAAACGTAGTGTGACGATCAAGCTGTCTGCCGCCTTCCCTGATGAACAGTTTGAGTGGGCATGGATCAATCACCAGCTTTGAAATATGAGCGCACGACTCCGGGGTAAGCTGCACTGGCGCAACCGTTGTGCAACAGATCGTCCCGTGAACACACAAGTGTTGCCTAAATATCTGTTCGTGTGCGCTTTGCTCGCGCTAGTGCATCCATCCGCACACAAGCACGATGACGCTACGAACGACGCCACTCGCGGTCACAAGGCACGGAGCAGGCGCGCTGGCGTGGACGCCCCACATTCACCTGCACGAAGCAGTGCGAGTCGTGGATTCCGACA
>NSDO01000622.1:23088-33873 GCA_002286825.1 Lagenidium giganteum | reverse complement strand
TCTTGAGCATCTTCGTGGAGCATTTCGCGCGAGTCGTTTGGATGCAGCAACTGCTCAGTGAAATGGGAATTAAGTTGCCCGGCCCAGTTGCTGTAAAAGTCGACAATCAAGCGGCGATTAGCATGGCCACAAACCACAGCTACACACCACGAGCCAAGCTTATCGATTTGCGTATTCACTTCGTCCGAGAGCATGTCGAAAAGGGTGATGTCGCAATCACCTATGTTCCGTCGGCATCTCAAGTAGCTGACTAAATGACCAAGACTTTACCAACTCCGCAGTTGATCAAACTACGAGGTCTCAGTGGTTTGACTGAAGCATCGGGTTGAGGGGGAGTGTCAGCAGTACGATGCCACGTATGTCACCAACGGATAGTCTCGTGCACAGRTGTGCACAGACGTGCAACACATGCAAGCAACCCGATCATACGTCACTAGTCTAGAAGGTTCGATCAAGAACGTTCTGGAATATGCAGTCCACAGGACGCAAGACATAGCTCATACGTGTAATTTACTTTCCAAGTTGCATTGCACCGATCTCGTCGAGTTCATCTTGTGAGAGCTCTTCTTTGGCGGAGGGCTCTTGAGCACCTTCGTGGAGCATTTCGCGCGAGTCGTTGAGCTCTTCGCGCGGGATCCGTCGTCTCGTTGTCACACGCCGACGCCTTGCGCTTGCGCAGCTCGCGGCTGGGGGAGATAGGTGCCTTCCCCGTGGCGCGGCTTGGTCGAGACGATGTTGTTGGTGCAGGTGCAGACGGCGTTGGAGAGTTGGAGCCGTCCGACGGTGGCTCCGTGCGGGCGACAGGGTGGTCACCGGTCATGTCGACCGTGGTGACTGGCTTTGTTGGCGTGGCTGGAGAGGACATTCCCCCTTTCGATGTTCTTGGCTTGCGTGGTTGTCGAGCGGAAAGCGGAATGAGACGGCTTGAGGCCGTCGCTGCCACACGTTGACAAGACTGCCACCGGACCGATTGGGTCTTTGAGACCGGTTCGGGTTTGAACAATCTTTTCGCCTGTTGTACATTTGTCACATTTATTTTTCACCCTTGGATAATGTTGCACATGTCGCATATCTGGTATGTCCTTGGTGTGGAAAACACCATTTTACTCTGCGCTCAAAACTCAGCTTGTGGAGAAGTTGATGGGTGGCCTCAAGGAGCGTCACTCGCGGCCGTCAGCTATTTTTGCTTCTTCGTGGCAGGTCTGATGTGTCAAGCTTCAAGGCAATGGAAAACACCGCGTCGTTCAAGTCCCAAATCTTCTCCTGACAAGCTCCTCAATTTTTTCGATGGGCGATCGCGAGTTATGTACGCACTGTAGCTATTGAGTGACGTGGCAGATTTTACTTAGTATGAGCTAAGCGCACACTGAGCTGATCTCCGCTTCACGAGGACGTACAGTTGATGTGTTTGATGAATTGTGATGAAGCTAGAGTACACCGCAAGAATCGAGACATGAATGCGGGTGTCGAAGATCGCAACTTGATTTCTAGCAATCACGTGGACGTCAAGGACAGCAGACGGGGTGCATGGTTTGTTGTCAATTATCCGACTTGCGATTGCGAACGTAATCAATTCACTCATCGAGAATCCCTTCGGCCACCGCCGGTCAAGGTATTTGAACTTTAGGCTCCCCAACCCAGCCAACAACGTTACGGGTTGGATATTGCAACTTTGCATTGAAGTTGGGCAACGAAGGAGCCCAATCGCTGTAGTAGCTTGGTACGCTCATTAAAACCGATCGCAACAAGGTTTGACGACACCAAAAAATTGCCGAATTCCTGTGTTTGCTTGCCTCGTATATTATCGTTTGCTACTGTGGAGATTAAGACACCGGATGACAATGGGCGCGTGTGTCTACCTAGGCATCTCGATTAGCTTTCGCTTCGCCACCATCCTTATCGACGTCTTGTCGCGAAAACCAAGAAGGCAAGGAAGCTAGCTTGGATCACTGCGTCCACCACATGCCCAGTGCGTGCGGTGGGCACACACATAGTGTTTTGGAAACACGTATGAGCAGCTCACGCTCAGCTTCCCTTTTTACTCCCGGAGCACTTTCGGATCACCTTCGCTGCTAAACAAACGTTCTCCTTGTTCCACCTCCCCATGCGATCATCCACGGCAAACATCTTTCATGGCGCCCCAGCTGCCCAGAAATGGGGGGTGAGCTCGAAGAATACCAATCGATAGCACGCCTGACTTGCACTTCGGTCTTCATAAACTCGATTAATTTTGTGCAGTCACCATCAATCTCACGAGAATGTGACTCCGTCGATGATAGCATTTGATGCCCACAGCGCTGTCTCTTCCTTGCCGCTTGCTTGTGCATTCAGCATGAATCGCTCGACGTCTGCCCTAGTCGTCAGTAGCATCATGCTACCCTGCTTACGCCGTTCAACCGCAGAGCTTAACGGAGTTAGAAGTGATAGATTCCACTGGCTGTGCGACCATCCATCCAAGATGACTCCAACAAGGACGCATCCTCGCTGGCCGAGGATGACCGTCGCATCACTTCAACTGGAGTGCCAGGCTCACTCGCGGTACTGATCATCGGTAAGGTGTTCATGTATCGCTCCACAAAGTCTCCAATGCCCGGAGTGATGTGTCCGTCTTCGTGCACACCCGGATCGACTGAGCCGCACACCACGCGCACACCTATCGACAGCAACGAATCCCAGTTAGCAAGGATTTTATCGTTGCACGCATCGCAACATACTCGAAAACTCGCTGCAGATGGTTGCAATGGCTCGAGCGCTTGCCACCAGAGTCACCACCACCACAGATTGTTCGTGGGCACCCACTTCGAGCAGGAAGCTGACAACGTTTACGATGGTATCCCCCGTTGCACACGTCGGACATAACAGAAAGATGCACTCGTGTGACAGCAAGTTTGATGGCAAGCAAAAATTCTCAGCCGTGTTATCGGCTCGCAATCGAGGCGAAGCAGCCCTCATGGTCAAAAACCCTAGCGTGCCATGGCAAGTGTGAGATGTTACGCCGGAAAAAACATCAAGCAGCTCGACGGCAAACCTGTTGGACTCTCAGGCAGCAAGTAACGAAACGAATCCATCATCGGAAAGGCTGCCTCGCCCACTGCCAGCGCACACACGGAGTGTCGCACGAGGAGACCGGAGCATTGCTGGTTGTTGTGCATCCGAATGCGATCGAATGTCTCCGCGACAAACCCCAGTGCTTCTTCAAGTAACAATCTGTACCATGCAACGTGTCAACTCACTATACGCAGTTGAGCAGCCCAATAATCAGCGTTAACTTGCCAAATTGCTCGATCCGCTGCATGACGGAATTCGCGTGCGCTTTCTGTGTGCTGTCGAAGTTGCGTAATAAGCAGCAGCATAGCGCGCGATCGAATTTCGTACACGCTAGCTGAGTCGATCGGATACCCGTGCTCGAAGCGATCCATAAACGATAACGTGCGGTCCGTCGCTGGTATGATCCGTCGTGCTTGATGCATATGCCGTGCCGTTGATGGGAGATGGCGATCTGGTTGACTGGGACATACCAATGTCAAACACGACACGTTAGTCGAGGTGTCAACTCAAGGCCTCGAGCAAGTTGAATTTCGTCACCTTGTTGAACATAGCTGAGGAAGTGACGTGAGCGGGTCGCCACTAGATGTGCGATCACTGTTCCTGTTGTCGTTGTTGCCTTGGATATTGTGCAGTTCCTGTGCATGGTAGGCCGCACTCCGATTCTTGATGCCAGCTTTGTGTTTGTTGAGGTAGCAAATGGCTGCCCGAGTCACGCCGAATTCCTTCGCTAATGTGGCTTGCTTCTCACCGCGCTCAATGCGCGAAACAATGTTGAATCGGTCTGCTTCGTTCAGGTATTTGACCTTGCGCTTTTTCTTGGGCATAGGCGCAGTGGTGGCATCTAGTGTCGGTGCGTCGACCGCCGCCGTGTCGTCGGCACCCCCATCGTCCGTCAAGGCAATGTCGGTCGACATTCTGGCGTACTGGTGGCGATTGTTGGAGGCGTGTCTTCTGGGTTGTGTTCTTGTGCGCTGTTGCGCTGTTATGGGGCGACTCCGCACCCGCGCCCGCCGCTGGCGACGCGGGGCTATTTCACTGGGGGCCGCGCATTCTCGATTGTCCTGGCGCTCCTCGTCCGAGCGCGCTTCACTGGCTCGCTCGCCCGCTATCGTGCTGCCAGAGCCGCCGCCTCCCATGAGGCGAACGCGGTGTGTCGAGTCCCAGGGACAGCAGTCACGCAATGCGAAGGTGCGTCTTCTCATCCAGCGGCGGGAGGGTGGGGCGGACGGATTGTGCCCGAGACAGAAATGAACAACCTGCAGGAAGTGATCGCAGTGAGCCAATTATGCACTTCTGCAGGCAGGCCAGTCGGCTGGACCCGGTCGGCTCAGGCGGCTCGTGCCAGAATCAGGTGAAACGAGCACGCCAAACCAGCGAACACGACAAAACCCGCTCCATGCCAGGTGGCCGCGTTTTTATGCTGCCGCCACTGCTTCGACAGCGAAAAGGGCTCTCGGCCACAGAAACACACGACGGAGCGCGAAGCGACACAACCCATGGTCACGAGCCCTGCGCCTGACGTCATGCGCCATGCCAATCCGGCCAGACCAGCGTGCGGCGTCTGCCGGCTTCGTCCTTTGATGGCCCATCTGGCTTCTCCACCCAACCACTTCCAACACCTCCGCGTCAGTTGACGTTTGACACGTTGCGTCAATGCGATTTCGCGAGCCCGTGCACACACATGTCTGCCATCCAAACGCGAATGAATGATGTCACTCCTTCGACGTCGTTCAAGTGTGGCCATCAGCATCATCAAACTGTGAATCCGTGTGTCAGTAGATTGGATGACAGGGACATCATGATTCTAATCTGGCACGCAGCGAGAGGCGGCAGCTGTTCAACTGGCAACATTCCTGCACCGACAATCCGTGCGGTGTGTGAGCGTGCTGCGCTCCATGCGCTTGTTTCATCGGATACCTTGGCTTCAACATGAGCCTGCTTTACGCCGAACGCGTGTTTCTGGCGCCATGCGCTGCAACGACTTCTTTCTTGGGCGACCCGTCCGCGTATGCTTATTCCGCGCTGCAGCACTGGAGTTTTGAAGATGGAATATTGGACGTGATGCTTGGCATTCAGGACGACAGAGGCAAGAACAACGACAATGTTGCCGCAAGGTTATTGCGTGCTAGAACTGCGGTGACGTCAACTTTGTCACGAAGGACTCGATCTATCACTGCGCTGCTGATGACGTAAGGGTGCGTTCTCTCCGGTTCACCGTTTTACTAAGTTGCTGTGTCTCGGCCTTTTGTGAAGGCGACAGCGGTAGCCGAAGCAGATCCAGAATTTCATCTCGACGTCTATTCGGACGTGATGTGAGTCGATTTTGACGTCTTCGTTGGTCACATCGAAGTTGGCGTAGGTCACATTGGCAAGCGTGCTGGCCACGGGAGGCGACAAATTGGCATCCGTCGTGATCAGGCCGTATACGGCGCCTTTTTTTTTCGTTACCTTTTCCAGCCGAATCGACGACGACGACGAAGCTAACACCCTGAGGGAGTTGCTCCGCGATCGGGACACCGAGGGCGTATGACATCCCATGTCGTCAGCAGCACGAAGGATTGAGCCCACGACGCAACAGCGATGGTGATGACCAGCGCACTTGTACGCAGTTCACTGCAATCCTTACCGCGAGGTGGCCCAAAGCGTGACTACAAAGGCGATGTCACCGAAAATGGTTGAGATTTTCTCATTGAGGGGCGTGGCCATGGCCCACGTCGACTGAATGGAGTCGGTGACGGTGCACCTGACGTTGTCAAAGCAGCCGGATAAGAACTTGTAGGCAATGCCCTGAGCCATTGGATGTCGCTGTAGCAGCACCCAGAACTTTCCGAGGTAGGTTTCTCGCACATTGTACCCTGGGTACTTTGTACACGTTCCTCAATATACCTCACCTGTCATCATCATCATCATCGTCCTGGGTGCTTGTCTTGGTTGATCAAGAACGTGATAGGGATCACTGGTGCGAGGCAGAGGGTGAAGATAAACCTGAGCAGTGGGAAGCTGATCACGAAGGTAACGTTGGCACCATTATCGTAGCGTTGTGGCTGTTGAACGTCAGAGCGAATGAGCGTGTTGATGCGGACTCTGAAAATCGTGCCCATCTTGTAGACCGTGGTCTGGGCGCGCCCGCAAATCAACGGAGGCCCGCGCTGCGCCAATTTGGCGACGACGCTGTCAGCCATCACACCGCGCCAATGTAGCCTATGACAGCGAACATCATTTATTTATTTATAGAATGATGCAAATGCCACCCTTGTCGCGAGCGCTTGGGTTGAGGCTTTGGCGGACGTCCGTGTACTGTAGTTGAGCGGATTGATCTTGGCATAGACGCGATTTGAGAAGTGCTGAGGACCGATGGGCCATGATTAGCATGACCAGAAAGCAACCAGACTAAGCGATCATCATGAACGGGCGGCAACGATAGCCGAAGATCGGGAAGCAGTCAGAGATGACGCACGACCTTGGACGACCACGACAGCATGACGTCACACGCGCGGACACCGCGCAAGTGCCCCTCCACTCGTGAGCGTTTGGAACTACGTTGCGTTTTTTTTCAACTGACCATGTTTGAGAACGATGTTCTCAGGTTCCCTAAGGACTCACTTCGCAGTGCATTCTCACCTTTGGCAAAGTTTGCTACAATAAGCGCATGGTTCAGCACGTAGCAACAGTAGATGCTAAGGAAACCAATATTTCTAGCGGTGGTGGTGATCTGTACATGTCTATAAACTGCAGAGGCGACAGAAGAAACGTATGCTTGAAGGACAGAAGCATCTAGGAACGCACTGATCAGCGTCTCCATATGGGCCAGCTCCGCCAGGGCATCCCCGTGGCGCGACAGCACGCGGACCCTTTGCGGCCGTGCTCATGGCATGAATGTGTCAGCCAGCAGAACAACCGTGTGAAGAATCGCATCATGTGGTTGAAAACATCAAAATAGACGGCAGGTCACGGGCAAACCCTAGTTATTTTAGAAACCTTCACAATCGCGAAGGATTGGGTATCTGTTCCGCACAACAGCAGTCCCTCATTACAGACGCTGTCACATCCAAAAAGTCTACGATTTCGAAATTCCTCGAGAATAATAGAGCTTGTTCGATCGCTGTGAATTAAAAAAAAATTGCCGTTTGAATTACAATAATCGTACTTTGGAGAGAATGATGCGCAATTCTCTCTCGCCGGCGATCTCACACGAGTGAGAACGGGGTGATTTCTCATCCGTGTGGAAGAGGAGCGGGCCACCATTATTGCAACATTATTGTGTGGTCCCCGGCTTATTGTGGTCACCGTCGTCATGGCAGATGATGGCACTTCAGCACGCTTTTCCGCAGCGGAAGACCGCGCACTCGTCTCCCAAGTTGTTGCTGTTGAGCCATGGAAGCGGTCCAATGCCATCGATGCCTGGCATTCAATCGGAAAGGTTCTGAGAAGTAGTGGTGCAATGACCGCAAACCGAGACGGCGTGAGTTGCCGCAATCGTTTCAACTACTTGCTCCGCAATCCGGCGTGGAAACGACCGAGAGAGCCGACGACCGGCTACTGGATGACGCCATCAGCTTGCGGGATTCCTATTGTTGCTGAAGAAAGAGCAGAGCCACGGCAGCGACAGCTCGCCAGAAGTCGCTGCTTGCTGGCGAGTTGACGGTGGTTAAACCGTGTTTGTTTGGTTGTCAATTCACTTGCACTAGCCTTAAAAGGCCCAATGAGGTTGTCAAGGCAGCCATATCCTCCGTCACCATAAATCACTTTGTTACGTAGTTGGATACTGGCCTTGATCTTGGACATCACTCCACTTTTGTTCAACACATAGCAGTCATGTGCGTTTCACCGCACACCACCATGCAATGCCACACACGATCCGTCAGGTGTGACTATGGCCTGCCACGTCAGGCAGTGAGTGCGTTTGTGCCTGCTATAGCAAGCACATTGGATGTCGAGAGACACAAGCTCACCATTGCTCCTCGCAAATTGGATTGGAGATGGTCGTGCAATGTGCTGTTTTGTGCCATCTATATACGTGAAGACAGACGAGACGGGACATCCTTTGCTGTCGTCTCTGTCTTCCTTCCGCGGCGAGCGACGTCATGCGTCCATCGCAGTGTCTGTAGAAGTCGCAGTCGCTCCACTAGCCCCACTAGGCGATCGCCAGAAAACTGCCATCCCTCCGGCATTCTCCAGCGTACCAAAAAGACCACCACCAGACTCTACAGATCGGCAAGGTCCCCGTTCCAGCGTCGAAGGATATACGATCAAGTCGTAGTTTTCCCATAGATCTGATGGGGTAGTTACGATACATTTATAATAAGCGCACGAAATACTCCACACAGCAACAACAGAAGTCGCAGTCGCAACGCTGCAGCGGGTTGTAACGTATGTGCACGGTCGTCAGCGCCACACACGTTTTGAAAATCGCATTGTACGTTTCACGTTTCTAGCGATAGAGCTTGACATTCGACTACACAATCTGCCGAAAACATTCTCAACGATAACTCGATCGGAGCTGCCGCACGGCTGACCTCGCGTCGACAGGTGTGCACCCACTGTGCTTGCACCATAGCTTGTGCCACCTTTCTGCGTCTACGAAAATCGAATAGCGTCATAAGGGAATGCCCCAGAAAAGACAAAGCGAATTTGCCGCGCGTCTACATTGCTAAACTCGCTGTCCGGATAATGGCATCAAGCTAATTGCCGCTGAGTTGGCGCTTCCGCGCTGGCTTCGCGCCAAGGCCTCTGTTAAGCCCTGTGCGAAGTGGTCTGCTCGTTCCAGTTCGCCGTCAGACCGAAGGCTTCGAAAGCCTCAGCGTGCTGTAGAGTTGGAGAAAGGTTGCCATAAACTGGGGCACTTGAGTAGTAGAAAGAATCGCTTGTCACCTTCAATGGTATGTTCACGCACATTCACCGGAAATCGAAGGTGCGGTAGTGCCACACATTTGAGCAATGTGTGCAGACTTTGGCGCAGAGAAGAAGATAATGCAGCAAGTATATTATCACTCGTTATCACTCAGCGAATTTAGACATGAAAGCACGGATGTCAACCTTTGCTTCTACAAAGTCTGGTGTGTCCGCTTGATCATCTGTTTTCCCAGCACAAGGGAACGAAAAGCATCAAGACCTAGACACCGCAATTGCAATTGTCGCGTTGTATCGTGATGGCACCGTGGCTTCGGACTCTGTAACTTCCTCAAGGCACGGAACAAGCTTTTCGTTCATAATCTGTGTCAGCACACCGGTGTGGATGGATGCTGGGTCGTAAAAGGTAGCCAATTCCTCTTTCCTGTCAATGACAACGCCGCACCAATGATCTCCGGCAATCACAATGGGTATAATAATCGTAGCTCGGCTTCCTGCCATCGTGACAGCTTCCTAAAGCGCATCTCTTGCGACAGTTCCTCTGCTGTCGTTCGGGCCCAGAAGTGACGGTGGGATCGAATTGGCCAAACAATGCATTCACTGCGACGGTCATGCAAGCAACGCTCAAGCGGTTCCTCCATCAAAAATCAAGAATATACCTCTGTATACACGAAGGTCAGAACCAGCATGACCTGGCAACTGTATTAGCTCGTACCTCTTCGCGCATCATACGCAGTCGACGCAGCATTTGGCGACCGTCTTGGACATCATCGACCGTGTCGTCGTGAATAAATCCATCATCTCCTCTATCCACTCGTCGGCATCCTGCAGCTGCTTTTGCACCATCTTCGCTGCATGTCACCGCTTCATCAGTCGCGAAGCGTCCGGCAAGAACCATCCAGCATTTGGCACTTGGATGATGACGGCTATCTCCGGTTATGCCATGCCGGTGCGCCATTGCCCTTGATTGTGCAGCGCAGCAATTTTGGCGTAGCATTTGTTCAGTGTATCCAGCGGAAGAATACTGAGAATCTGGTCCGCAGTATAGGCTTTCTTCGCGTTCTCGTCCGTCTTCGCACGTGCGACTGGCTGGCGGCATATTACCGGTAGAACAACTTCTTAGAACGGATCCAACACATGTGAGGCTGAGTCCAGACCCGTATTGTTATTGAGCACATATCTGACCGCTTCGACGTTTAGGCCTTGCCTAGCCAGTGATGTTTCGGAAGTCGCAACAGCACGTCGTAGTTGCTGCTTCTGTTTGCGAGCCTTGATCGTGGTCTTTGGGCGGCCTGAAGCTCGTACACTTGCAGCAACCGACCAGGGCGGTCGTGGAAGAGGCTGAATCGATCCCGACGGTGACTACGATTCTGACACCGACTAGGTCGATCTAGTCTGTTTTGCAACCGATTCAGGCTCGCTCTGCTCCCATTCATTGTTGTGCTCGTTGGTGTGCTGTTGACAATGTGGTTGTTGCGGCTCTCATGCTCATGGCCGTCGACAACACTATTCCTGCGGGAACGTGGTCAAGATTCATGCCAAGACAACGCTTCCGCGACATCTTCCGATTCCTGCACTTCAGCGACAATAAGCATGCGATGGCGAACAAAGACCACGCATGGAAGGTTCGTCCAGTGGTCGAGACATTGCAGCGCACATTTCTGCAAGGCCTTAAAATTGGACGGTGGGTCGCGTTCGACGAGATGGTGATTCCGTCGAGAAGCTCTCGGAACACGGTGCGCATTTACCTCAAGAACCAGCCGCACAAGTATGGCACCAAGCTTTTTGCGACGTGCTGCGGTGAGACGAACTATTGCGTCCGCATCGAAGTGTACTGCGGCGCGCGACAAGATACTCGTGCGTGTCACTCGCAGTTCGATTGTTTGC
>NSDO01000622.1:0-22723 GCA_002286825.1 Lagenidium giganteum | reverse complement strand
CGTTTGTGTCCGATTACAACAAGTATATGAACGGCGTAGACGCGCATGACCAGCTCCGTTTACAGCGTTACTCGGTTCAACGAGCTCTGCGGGCGGAGAAGTACTACATGACGCTATTCTTCGGGCTTTTAGACATGGCGCTGGTGAACGCGTACATTGTGCACTGCCAGTACTGCAAGTCGATGAGCCAGACGCCAATGACGCACGCTGGATTCCGGACACTGTTGCATGAGCCAATGTTGAGCTTGACCGAAGTCGATTTCAGGGAAACATCGCCCGCAATGTCGCCGAACTCGTCCAGTCCTCGCGTCTCTCGCTCCTCAGTCACMAGCCACCACCTTGAAGTCTCCAACGATAAGCCGCGGTCTGGGAAGCCTCTTTATCGTGTGTGTAAGGTGTGTTCGATACTCCATACCGACCAATCGAAGCCCATCGGGAAGRCAAGAACGTATTGCGTGGAGTGCTCCAGCGAAAAATGTCGTATCTACTTGTGCGACCGAATCAGAAGCACACACGAAGGAAACCACATGCCCTTCTTTCAGATCTGGCACCAACTTTGGCAGAATGGCACCAAGCGAGATGACGGCCAGAAAATTCGAATGCGAGGGGCCAATGCCAAGGGCAAATCCGAGTCCGTGGTAGAGTCGTTTGTTAGTTTGCTACAGGCGCATCGTCCAGTGCTTTCACGCAGTACTAAACAAACACGCAACTTCCCTTCTTCACTCCATCACACGATTGTTCATCTTTGATTTTGTATTGGCCACACGACCGGCGGCCAGGTCAGCCACGCTCACAGTCGGTCACACAACATGCTCGCTGGAGTATGGTCAAGTGCACATACTCCAGCCAGCATATTCTAGGATGGCGTGGGCCACACGCCCGGCAGCCAGGCCAGCCACGCTCACAGTCGGTCGCACAACATGCTCGCTGGAGTATGGTCAAGTGCACATACTCCCGCCAGCATAGTTTGTTATGGCGTGGGCCACACGACCGGCGGCCAGGTCAGCCACGCTCACAGTCGGTCACAGAACATGCTGGCTGGAGTATGGTCAAGTGTACATACTCCAGCCAGCATAGTTTGTTATGGCAGCCTGGGTTGGCAATGTCACACGTCACACAAACATGCCAAAGCCTCTTGGTGATAGTATGGGAAGTCGCCCATAGATTATATAGGAGAATGTGTGACAGCTGGGGAACACTGCGGGTGAAGGGTGGCGCGTTGCGGCGCGCATGAGGCATACACAAGCCGATACAAACGTTCACGGATTCGGTGGACGATGAGAACTGTTGAATGGTGCAGTTGGTGCGGGCGCTGGAAGCGAACGGAGTGGCAGAGGATGTATGTTTGAGAGGAGGTTGTTCGCGGTATGCAAGTGCGAGAATGGAAACATCAAGGTGGAGGTAAGTGAACGGTAATATTAGACGCGCGACGCGGTTAGTAGCGGAAGAAATTGCGAGCGTCTTCAAAGGCATCACCTCTTTCCGCCTGGTTGTCAATGGTCACAACGGCAGCGTCTGGTGGCAACCACGCGGTGGTGAAGCTTTCGTAGCGCCGGTGAATGACGTCGCTCGGTACTTCATTCTCGCATCGCTTCGCCAGCAGATGTGCCGTCAATTCATCTTGACACTCAAGCTGGGCAAACACCACCGCATAACCGCGAGCCCTTGCTTCTGCCACATACGGCATAAAAAACGTATTCGCAGATGTTGGTGTTGTCGATCACCACCACAAACACTGATTGCCCCAAGCAGTCCGAAAATCTCGCAAAACAACGCTCATGAGCGGCTCCGATGTCTTCGCTAGACCACTGGTACGTGCCTTGAACGTAGAGATATTCATCGGCGCTGCAGATCTCGACTAGTCTTCCAAATCTGCGCTGGGCCAGGAACGCAATTTCGGCAGCGGCAGTGGTCTTCCCACTTCCAGGCATGCCTCACATTATCACCACCAACGGTCAGGGATCGTCGGTGGCCATTATCGTGTCGCGCACGCACATCACCACATCGATCGTCTGGTCAATGACCGGAAGTACCCGGGACCAAACGTGGCGTAACAGGGGGCTGGAATCTTTAGCACTCATCGCTGGTGGGGGGGGTGAATCCAGTTGTGGCCGTGCTCTGAACGAGAAGTGTCGCGGTGGGGAGCTTTCGAAGAAAGATGACAGAGGGAAATTGTTCAGCTTCTCCCCTGACATAACTGTCGCGGGAAGGCACTCGGGCATAGTGTTAGCAAGCTCTGTTCGATGAACAGGAACGGGCATTCGGGCGGTTGTTTTACGAGGCTTCAGTATGAAGCCTGTTGTCGAACACGATGACCCGCCAATGCACAACTCATTCTTGTGCGACGACAGGTACAGTGACGGGCACGACTTCGGTTGTTTGTCTTGCTTAAATTATAGCAAGAGTTTAGTGACCAATGCCATGCACATGTCATCACGATGTGACATAGTGCGACGGAGGCATTGATCCGTTGTTTATCCTGACTTCATTATAGAACTGTATGTGGGAATGTGACCTGCTAACATTTTATCCCACAAAGGGTATTGCAATGTGCAATAGAAAAACAGAGATAAACTGTTACTGGAGTTTGCGCCTCGGAACAAACGCGAATATGAGCAATGCGCGGCAGGTGACGTTGACAGGCAAGCGAGGTGATATCATTCGGGCCCATATGCTTGCTCATGCGAAGCACAAGGCGCCCATTTCATACAAGAAGATACTTTCACGTAGAGAGTTCCGCAACTGCTGCCGGGCCGACTTGATCAGACTCGTGCGAGAAGCGCAACGAGAGCTTGAAGACCGGGAACGACGACGGCGGATAATGCAGCAGGCGACGTTGAACAAAGAGCAACTTGCCGAAGGAAAAGTTCGAGCGCGAGCTGAGGGAGAAAGAGGAGGCCGCTATTGCGGCTGCGGCAGCACATGCAAAAGAACTCGACGCTCTGAAGCAGAAGATTACAACGATGGAAACAAACAGCGAGGCGCTTTCTTCGAAGTTCCTTCAAGTCAACAAGCAGCTTCAAGACATGGCACAGTTCGCTGTGATCAACGAAGAGAAGCTCAAGGGATACGCAGCGTATCGCAACTCCACAATAGTCGACGACAACTTGCGCATGTTAGCGAACAAGATCAGAGAGCGCGATGGCAGCCAAGTTAGAAGCCATCGCGGAACTGAAAAGGATTCGATGGCTCAAGCAGCAGAAGTAGTCGTCCAAGAATTCGCTCGTCAGCAAGCGCGATTTGACAACCAAACCCAAGGATATGTTTTCAAGCACCACCAGAAGCTGTCAAACATGATCAAACTCTGGTGGGAAAAGCGAAATGGCATCACCCACAAGGTGCATGTCCTCGACGAGATGACCGATCGCGATAACCTACTCTTCGACCAAGCTTCGCAAGCAATCCAGCGCGTGCTTCTGGATCTGGAAGAAGGCATGCGTGACCGCTCCAAAGCACTGTGGCTTGGCTTCGCTGACATAGACCTCCCGCAACATTGGCGTTCGTGTTAGACACGATAATATAGATCCTAAAAAATCTAAACATTGCGTTGTTCAGCTGTCGTTTCCATCTTCCGCGTGCCGCCACATGCATGAGCACGATACGGACGCACAAGTCAGAGACGGTCACAGAACATGTTGGCAGAACATGTTGGCTGGAGTATGGTCAAGTGTACATACTMCAGCCAGCATAGTTTGTTATGGCAGCCTGGGTTGACAATGCCACACGTCACACAAACATGCCAAAGCCTCTTGGTGATAGTATGGGAAGTCGCCCATAGATTATATAGGAGAATGTGTGACAGCTGGGGAACACTGCGGGTGAAGGGTGGCGCGTTGCGGCGCGCATGAGCCATACACAAACGCATACAAACGACCACATGGCGGATTGCTTTGACGATGAGGACCGTCGACCGGTGCAGTTGGTGCGGGCGCTGGAAGCGGACGGAGTGCAGATAGCACGTCAGCCACAAGTCAGCAACTGTCAGTGTCGTCTCAAGTTCACTCTGGTGTTAGTCCACAACCATTAGTCGGGTCAACACGTCCCGCCCAGGCCCCTTCAACAGCAGGGTTTAGGGTTTAGGCTGATTGAGCTGTTCCAAGAATCGGAGCGTGACGATGACGATGTTGCCACGACAATGAAATCGATTGCCAACGCCATCGCGGACTTGTTCGAGCCGCCACCCTTGTCGTCGCCGGAGAACAACAGGCTGCGTAAAAGAAAGAAGGCGATCGCGAGCGTACGAAATCCTGAAGACCATGCACCGAGCTACATCGCTGGTTCATCTCACGCGACTGTGTGGGAAATGTTCAAGGCCGTGACGAAGGCGGATATTCGGCAACCAAGCGGAAAGACCGACAAGAACGCAGGGGGGTTGACGGCAAGCAGCACGACGAAATTGATTGAAGTAATCGGTTTTATGGATACGGACGTGTTTGTTGACATTGGGGCTGGCATTGAAAACGTGGTTGCATAGGTTGCCCTCGAGACGGTTGCCAGGGCTTCCATCGGCATCGAGAAGCGCGCAGATCTTGTTCAGCACGGACTGTCATCAATCAAGCGCTTTCGAAACAACCACGTGCGGCTTTACCAAGCGCGGCTGATCCAAGCTGACGTATCGGACGTTGACTTHAGCCGTCACCCAGACTTGCACGATACGAGTGTGCTTTTCTGCCACAACACGCTGTTTAGTCCACAAAGCCAGCTAGCCGTTGAACGCGTCTGTTGTCGATTACGCGGCTTGCACATCGTGATTCTTCAGCAACCAATCTGCCATCGCCATCGCTCAAGCTGTCAGCGAGAATTCTTCTTGCTCTTTCATCCACGGCCAGCTCCTCTCGTCCTATCTGTAACATTTACCATGTCGCCATGGCAGTTTATCTTGTATGACCGCGGCGCTGACATAATTCACCTTCATTTTCACGTAAAACATTCCCATCTCCTGTGCTGTTCTTGTTGGCCGCACACGTCATTTGGAGCGCTCACGTCACAGATCCAGAATCGTTAATTCCCATAAATATTGGAGGGAGTTTACTGAGTGCAAAATTTTAAAAATCTGGGGGAGTTCGGAGGCGTAAATCTTAGGTGCGCTGGCAATAATTTTCTGGGAAAGTAAATCGGAGCCTTGATATGAACGAATATGATTGGTCGAGCTTATCATGGAAAATCGTCGATAAGAATTCAAGGTTTTTCTTATCGACGATTTTCCACGTTAAGGCGCTTGGTGGGTTAACCAGCCCTTGGATGGTTTGCCCAACCGCAGACACTAACACTTGAATCGCCGACACATCTGGACATGCGGATCCATATAGCAATTCAGGAATCCGATTAGTTGCAATGAGACCGACATGGTCACTGAGTGACAGAGGGGATACAAGTGATCGACCATTCATGGCTTGAGTTGTCACGTAATCTGCAGGCACATTGAAGTGCCGCTGACCATACACAAAGTAGACTTTCGGTATTCTGCTTAGAATTTGCTGAGCTTGCACCAACCATTCTTGCAACCTTGGTTCTTTGTGATGTATACTTGAAGGTGCTGAACCACTACGCGCGAATCACCAATAATAGCGACGCGAGAGAACTGCTGACAAACGGCATAGTTGAGCACAGCTATACAACCCTGGTACTCCGCCTGGATAACTGTAGTATCTTCCAAGGGCTGTCCTTCAATATGTCGGATTGTCCATTCGGGTACCGACCAAACCACTGTGGTAATGCACATCGGAAAATAGTAGTTACCAGTAGTTAAGTAGGATCAGTTATATTTCAGGGAGAGGAAGTAGTATTGACGATAGGGCCCAGGGATGATGGATCTTGACTGATCCGGCTCAGCCACTTGGCGGATCAGTCCCATGATCCAGCTGACCCCCTCGCGGATCAGACTCATGATCCATCTTCGCAAGCGGTGTGACGGATTGCGCAAGAAGAGTGGCGAACGCTCTATCGACCGCTGACTACTTCTAGACGTTGCGCGACCGTGGACACGGCAATACAGCCCACTGGAGGGCTCGACCGGTTGGGTTCTTTGTTGTTCACAAACAACGCAATTTAGAATGGCGTGCATAGACGATCAACCAGGAACCGACCAATGTCGAGTAGCAACTCTCGATTACTCGAAGCAACCCGAGCACTTCATTTTCACAATCTTGGTATCCTAGCTCATTTGACTTGAACACTCGGCTCACCAAGCGAACTGGGTGGAGCCGTCCATCATGTTCTTGGCAAACCGTCGCACTATCTTGTCGAGTACAAGATTACATGGAAATCACGCGATCGATCCGGTAGTTTCAGTACAGGTGCTTTCAGCAGATTTTCCTTGAGGAATTCAAATGATATTTGAGCTTGTCGAACTGCAACTGACGGCTCTGCTCCTTCAAAGTCCACGGACTGGCGCTCGTGGAGAGGAGCGCAATGACAGCGAAATGCTCAAAAAACTGTCCGTAGAAATTTGAGCGTACCTATGAATGACGGAACACCGTGCAACGGATCTGGAAACGGCAAATCCATCATCTTGGCAGACTTCGTCGCCACAATTGCAAGCTCATCAGCGCTGATCAGGTGAGAGAGATACTCGATGCTGCGCTTTAAGAACGAACTCTTCGATAGGCTGATCGAAATCTTCCAATCGCTCAACCTTGAAAGAACAGTTCAACCTGTCGAATGCACTCTTGAACCGAATTAGCCAAAGCCAACTGATTAGCTAGGTCCTCGGCCAAAATGTCCTGTCCGACACGAATGTACTGCGTATCTTCGCAGTTGCTCTGATCAACTCGCGGGATTTGGTCCTGTCCATCCTCCACCACAAACATGGAGAATGCGAACATTTGCGCTGCATATTCGCTTCGGCTCAGCTCGTCTTGCTTGTTAGCAGAGTCATACTCAGATGATTGCATAGGTTGTGCAGCTTGTTAAGCAGCTTGCTTGTTTTGTCCTGGTCCAACTAGTCCAGTCAAGTGCCCAGGTGGAATTGCTGCTTCAAGACTTGGACGCTTCATAATGGTGGTCGGTGTCGGATAAGTTGGTCGTTCAACAGCTGACTTGGTTCAACTTGAGGTCACGTGCTAACCGCAAGTCAAACACACTCGAGTCGGCACCTGAATCGATCAGGATGCGCACCTTCTGGTCGTTATGCATGGACAACCAACGCTTGAGTTTTCTCTAGTGGTTGCGCATTCGCACGCAACCACCCCCGACGCTCACTGCTACGTAATCGGGCGACTGGCACAACGCTCGCTCGCATGAGCATGGACCGCAGCGCCGAGGAGCTGGTGCAGGCGCTGCATGAAGTGGCCGTGTTTGCTGCTCGCGAGCAGCGACGCGCATGTGGGCAGCCCGGCAAGAAGCGCAAGCAGTCGCCGGCGCAGTTGCAGCGGCGCCAGGTCCTGGATTGGTTCCTGTCGCTGCCGCTGCGCGATTGCGCATCGCTCTGCTGTGTCACGGATGTGGCGTTYGTCAAGACGCTGCTGGCCATGGGGGCCACCGCGCAGACAGCCGTGRAGCGGAGGCGCTGGGTCGGCACCAGCGTCAGCAAGAACGTTGCTGAGCCAGAGTTCCMGTTGCTGCCGCCTCCGGCGCTGAAGCAGCCCAGCTCACGACCGACGCGGCATCATGCATCTGCTGCAGCGTCGGCGTTGGCGTCCGCTTCCACGTTGCCTGCAATGCCCCGGTGAGGAAGATTGCCAGTGTGTCTATGGACGTGCTGTCCGCTAATGCGTTTGGTTGGGCTTGCTGCAGGGAGTTTGTGCTGCGGCCGTTGAAGCGCACTGCGGACGGCGACGCCCTCGGGGCGATGCATGCGGCTGGCCATGCGGATGCTTGTCGCGAATTCATGGCGTTGTTGCGGTTGCTTAATGCTGACACGTGTTGTGACACCGTGACCGTCGCGTTGACAGCGCTGAAGGACGGGGTCACACGTCGCCGGCTGTTTGCATTGATGGAAGCGATTTCAGAGAAGGAGTTGTTTCTCGCGGAGCCCACGATCCAGACGCTCCAGCAGCGCCCGTGGAGCGAAACCCAGGTGCGATCTGAATGAAAAAACCAGCGTTTGACTATATTGTATTAGCGCTGAGTGCGCTGTATCGTGTGCACAGTGGTTCAAAGCGCGCACCTACTTCACATTGGCAGCATTTGTGGTCAACCAACTCGTACGTGGAATGCAACAATGATGTTGCCATGGATAGCGACCTGATGCTTGGACTTGATTGCCACTTGATTTGTGCAGGAACTCAATGTCTGGGCACATTGGCAACAATCGCAAACGAACGACGGTCGACCCAGCATGATTTGATCACGGTTGATCAAATTCGCTGCTGACTTCTGCTGACCCTTACGCTTCTACTTGGATTTCTTGCGTGACTTGCGAATCCGATGCCCGTCGTTTGAGCTAGACAAGAACGAGTCACCGGGGTCCAAGCTGAAGCTCGAACGGGAACTTGAGCTCGATTCGCTTGACGATCAGCTTAATCTTCCGTCGGGATTGTACGTAGTACATCCAAATTGCTCATGTCCGTTCGTTCGTCTTGTCTTCCTTGCAGGCCTTCGCGTATCTCGTTCGACGCTCGTTCTTTGTCTGTTTTTCTTGCGTATTCACCAGTATTAAGCTTCCGGAATGAGGCAGTCGATGATATACTTGCCCTTCGTCAGGACGTCTGAGTCACTTGAAATCTCGAACAGTGGTACTGGAACGAACCTATATCCAGTCTCCTTGCTTCTCATAGTCTTCAGACACAACTTCGCTGATCGAACTTGGATCGACTGAACGAGCATGCGTTCGCTTAGCCTTCCATAGTCGAACAGCGTTGAGCTTGCTGAACCAGCCTTGCTTGAGCAGGAACTTGCATCAGCCGACTGGGTCAGAAAGGTTAGGCGCTTCGATATCGACTTGATCTGTCTTATTTGCTTCTGCCTGTCGATTTGCTGCAACATGCCTACGCATTCGCACAGGCACGGCCGATTCGAAGAGCTCGGAGTCAGACTTTAATTCGTCTAACGCCTTTGCACTAACCATGGTCACGTCTAACACAGTATGTAACCCCGATCCGAGCATACGCACCACTTGACGTATCGTAAAACGTGTCAGAGCCGATTCAGCGCATCCTACTCTTTCATGTGGCTGGACCTGCGCCTTCGCCAAGATGGCTCAGTCCATTGACGACGTGGCTGCTGAATCAGTCCACCGGCCTGTTTCTTCAGCACAAACATTGCGGCATGATTGAGCCCAGTGTGGCAAAGCGATTGTGGAAGCTCCAGAGTGACATCAGATGGCATGGTTGGATGGGTTTCTGATAGTTCCGATGTGCTTCCGGTAAGCACCGAGCTTTATGAAGTCTGTTAGAGGACCATACAAGTCAGTTCCAGCTTGTGGCGTTGATGGAATCACCTACAGCAAGTCCAAATGTTGATGTCAACTCAACCTTTGGGTTCCGTTTACGACCACGGTGTGGAACAGCTTGAGATGGTTCCGGGTTGGTTTTGAGTGGTGATGCCGGAACCAGCCGTGCTGAAGTGTTCTAGACCTGTACCGCAAGATTCAGCGGGTCACAGTGGGGAGCCCGTTCCTGTGGCGAAGTGGCGTTGGAACTTTCCGCAAATCCTCGACGATGGTAGTAGATAAATATGTACTATATTCCGGGCGGTTGGTAGGTATATTCCGGTACGATCCCGGTATATCTATTTCACCGATACCTCCCAAATGGGATAGGTCAGGTAGGACAGGATATCAAGTATCAGAGGCTAGAGGTCCAGAGTAAACAGAACAATCAGAGCCAAACTTTCCAGCAACCACTCAAGTCCCTCGCCTCCCCCAAGTGTCCTGAGCCCACTGCAGGAGGCCAGGCAGAGCAGGTGAGCGCGGCAGGAAGCGGAAGACTGTCACTAACCCCCCGTGCCTAAGCTGAGGGCACGTTAAAGTAAACGAAGAACGAAAACGCGGGTTATCAAGGGAGTTAACTAGATCTCCTACAACTAACCTGCTTCTGCCTCGTCGAAGTATCCGCGGTAGAAGAGACCCCAACAGAACGCGTCGCTGAAGACAAGTGCATCGAACGCGTTCACCAAGCAGCAACTGCAGCGAGTGCTTCCACGGCAAAACCCACGCGTGGATTGTGAAGACCGAACTCCTTTCGCGGTCTGGGTACACAGTGTGAAGTCAAGAGAAGAAGCAAGCAGCCCAACGTGTCGCTGAAGACAAGTCCATCGAACGCGTTCACCAAGCAGCAACGGCTGCGAGTGCTTCCACGGCAAAACCCACGCGTGGATTGTGAAGACCGAACTCCTTTCGTGGTCTGGGTACACAGTGTGAAGTCAAGAGAAGAAGCAAGCAGAACGAGGCACTCCCCTTAGGCAGCCGCGACCTTGTGACGCGAAGAAGCGCGATTTGAAGACCCGCTTCGTCACATTCCAACCAAATGGCAAAGTACCAATGCGATCTCCAAACACACCAAGATGGTTTCAAGGTGGTTTTGTGATGTTCTTCCGTGGCTCAAACAATGTTGAAGGTTTAGTAACATCCAGATTACGGTCAACGAGTCTTCTGAAGCCAATGCGAATCGGGGAGTCTTAGTCAAGTCAATTCGATTCAAGTGATCCAATTAACAGCCCAGATGTTGAACGGCTCGAAGTGGTTCCGGAAGTAGTTCCACGCGGTTAAAGGTGATCCTGACCCTGTGGGATACTGCCTAAGGATGGTTCAAGGTGCCTGAGGTCATAGAACCTCAATTTGGCAAGTCTGGTTCTTGATCGATTTGGCGCCTACGACCGTGATATGGTGAAGTTGGTCATGAAGGTTCCAGACGGTTCCGGTTAGTTCCAGCTGGTTCTCGCATGATTCTAAAGGTTGTTCGGCCACAGTTTTTTTTTCAAGTGAAGAACCAAGGATAAAGTGCTGGAACCATTCGGAACAGTATCCTGCTACAACACCTACGAGCTCAAAGTCAAACCTGATGGTACTACAGCTAAAACTGGCAAGTGGGGTGATGTCAAGGAGAAACGCGTGCGGGCTGTTCCAAGGGGTTTTGGACGATGCTGATGCGGTTCTGAGTGCTCGATTGGCCCAAGACGACTGGGATGGACTGACGCTGACAAGAGTCGAGGATTGGTCAAGTGGGCAACCATACTGATGTGATTCCAAGGGTGGTTCTGGGTTACGCCAGACCTGTTCCACTTGGTTCCGAGTGTCAGAACTACCTGGAACCACTCGTAACCATCCAGAACCAGTCACCCAAGTCGATGGCCAGGATGCCCCAAGATCTCACAAATCAAGTAGCACTCAAGATATGGCGATGGTTCCGACATGTGCTCCGGGGTTCTAGACCATAAGGAATCGATCTGCGGTGGTCCCAAGTCTCGGAACCATCGGAAACCAGTTCAAACAGCGTGAAAGTGTTGTTTTGGGTAGGTTCCTTAGTTTGGGTATCTTGGTTTTCTTGTTTTGGGTCGGATCCAAATCAGGTCCGCCCAAAGGGTGCTTTCGGCGGTTTTGGCCGTTGCGAAGACCAGAGCTTCGGGGTTTTCGACCTCGGAAAACATGGTTCCGAGGCCGGATTGAGTCGAACCACTGTGATGGGAGCCGGAACAGGCTTTCCGGTGGTTTTGGACAAAGTCTTAGGAAGCATGCATAAATTCATAATATTAGTGCGTCTTTTGCCTTGAAGAGAGCAGGTCCCTCCGAGCCTATGAGCCGAGGTTGATCCAACCAGTTCCCGTTGCTGCGATCAGCTAAGCTCGTTAGGGTGGAGAGCCCAAGCGTGAGTGAGTGCTGCATTAAGTGATATACAGTTGTTGCCCCTGTATATTAGTGCCAGTGTGTGGTTGTGTGCTCCCACACACTGCTTCCTATTTGCACGTGTCTGCGAGTGTAAAGCGTGCCTTTCTAGCTGTTGTACGCGTTTTGACGCGTAGCTAGAACCCATTTCCCGTGGAACTTGCTTATCTAGTGCAAGTTTCCTCGGGTATTGTTACTGGTGTTTGGTGTCTACATATTTGTATTCGCTTCCTTAGCGTGGTTCTTGTCCATAACCACTGCTAAAATCTCTGCCTCTCGACAGAATCTGGCCTGGGATCATCCCCAATATAGTGATCGAGTCCCCGGAGACGTCTCTACAAGGACCTCCTTTTCCCCATTCCAAAGGTTCTTGTGCAGTTCTCTGAGCTTTACAATACGACACCACCAGCTCACATCGGAAAATCTTCTGCCACACTAGTCTGTTCCATTTCTATTCATTGAATTGGTGTTTCGTGCTTATGGTTGGCCGAATTTGCGCTCAACCAGCTTCCGATTAAGTGAGAAAGATTGGTAATCGCAAGCAGAATTGAATGGTGTGCCGTGCAATAAGTGATCATGCATATTGACGCCAGCACATCCAAAACAGCTCCGTGCGGCGCCACTACCATGAGAGCTCACTTACGATTTCGCCTCTCCCCAGCCATGCCAATGCCGAGCACGCCCTCCGTTCGCCCGTTTCTGTCCGACACCGATCGGGCACGACTTGTCAGTGAGCGGCTCCTACGCAACGATGACACGGTACCTCACGGTGCATTCACTCAGTTGGCAAGGACGTTCAACGTCTCTCCACAGACCACACGGCGCATTTGGAAGACAGCCAAGGCGAATTACCAGCGCACTAGTATTTTCGAAGCACCGTCGAACATGCATTCGACCGGACGCCGCCCACGAAATCGCGCGCTAAACTTCGAATTGCTGCGCTAAATTTCGCCCCAATAGCGCAGTACTGTCGTGCTGCTGCTACCGCATGCAAGCTTCCTCCCATAACACGGTTCCGTGAGCTCTGATGCGGAAACCTGAAGGCGGTCACCAGCAGCGCCAGGCCCAGGCTAACCGCCCTTAACAAGCACGATCGTGTGCGCCACGGTGTCAGTCATGTGGACGCAGCGACAATGCAATTTGACGCCATGACCAATGTCACTCACGTGGACGAAAAGTTGCTGTACTTGGCTAAGGTAACCCGAAGATGCATCATGCTCCCAGACGGACCGGAGCCAACTGTGCGACTTCGCAGCAAGTGTCACATTCCAAAGGTGATGGTACTGGCAGTCGTAGCTAGACGGATTATGACACGTCCACAGGTGTCGCCTTCGACGGCAAGCTGGGTGTATGGGCGTTTGAGATCAAAGAGCCGGCACTGCGCAGCAGTCACAATCGGCCAGCGGGGACGCTGGTCGCCAATCCGGAAAATGCGACCAAAGAAACTTACCGCAAGAAGCTGCTGGAGAAACTGCTCCCTTCCATTCAAGACAAATGGCCAGCTGCACGACCGGGGTGCGTTGTCGTGCAACAAGACAATACGTCACCCCACATCCAGCCAAATGACGCCCAGTGGCAACAAGCCGTTCACAGCTCGGGTTGCGATGTCGTACTGCGATTTCAACCACCAAACAGTCTTGACTTAAATTTACTTGACCTGGACATTTTCAATGCCATACAGGCCCGTCAAGAGTGCATGGCAGCGTCCAACTTGGACAAGCTCCTTCAGAATGTCGAGTCTGCGTTTCAAGAGCTTCCGGCGTCCAATACGACATTCTTGACGCTTCAAGGGGTCCTGGACGAATGTGTCTCTGTTGGGGGAGACAATGCGTTTAGGGTGCCGCACATGGCCAAGGGCAAGCTCGAGCGGGAGGGACGACTTACGACGACTACGTTTTGCTCCGAAGAGACGGCGCGAGTTGTGGCCTTGTCTTTGTCAGAGAGCACATCCCCCAATAGTGAAATCTAGTTGTTAAGAGATCATTAGAACTGGATCATGGACCGAAGTGGCACAATCAATAGTCTTGGATCGGACTGGTACACAGTCCACCAACAGCGGGAACGTCTTTGCATCTGGCGATCGACTGACTTGTATGGAGATCCCCAATGTTACACGGCCCACCGACAGCGGGAACTTCTTTGCACCTGGCGACCGGCTGACTTGTATCGAGATCCCAAGTGTTGCACAGTCCGCAACCACCTTGTTGTCTCATAGCGAGGTCGAACGCTGGACACTTCACCAGAGACAGGCCGCAAACACTTGATAGACGGCGAAATTTCGACATCATCTTCGCCACAAGGGTGCGTTCCTGGGGCATGCGTTCGAACAGAAGTACTCGAGTACGAGTTTATCCGTGTCGCCATCCGTTCTGCTATGGCTCTCATGTTTCGGCGTTTAGCGTCAACATGCTGTTGAACATTGCATGGTTGAGTTTGCACCCGAACCGCTCGCTCATCGACTAGCAAAGTTGATCGTTCGTCAGGTTGGGGAAACGGCCAAGCAGGTGTCGATGGTGATCGACCATGCCACGGAAGCAGAGCGACATCGCGTGTAAGCGATGTGTAACCTCCCAGCGCTCGAGGTTGAAGGTCATCAGGGTCTGAATTTGCGTGTCAAATTGGCATTTGAATGCTGTCCAATCCGTTCCGAGGCCGACGTAGCGTACTTCACCCGTGAACGCCACGACACGAAAGTCTTTCAGGCGGGGTGTTCCGACAGTGTGTATGCCTCGTGACGATCTTGGGAATGCCGTTGACATGCTTACGTCGTCGCCGTGGACTGGCGCTGGTGTGGCCGATGTTTTTGGAGTGTTGGGCGGCTCATATCGCTCCTGCAGTGCTCGTATTTGCTCTGTGCGATCTCTTGCATAGGAGCGTGCGGGGCGGGGGGGGGCAAGTCGTTGGCGTTGAATCCAGTGACGCCATGTCTTCATCGAGTTGGATGTTTCTTCTTGGGGTCGGTGTTTGAATCGTCCCCGGTTCGTGGGCTCGATCAACTCCCTTCTCCAGCACGTTAGCACCTCTTTCGAGGTTGGTGAGTACACAGGTGTTCCTGATGCTTGTATTTCTTGGCAAACTGTGAACTGAGCGAACTACTCCATCGAGCCCTTCCTGCCTCCTATTGTTCCTCACTTCACGTCATCTATGGTCACATTCTACAGTAAGAATGCATGTGTCATCCTCGGTATTCCGCGCGGCTGCTGTTGTACCCCTGGGATGCACTGATCGAAAATGGTTGTTGGAGATGCCCGTGAACGTGCATATCTCGTGCACGGTCGACACCCAACATATGTTCAGAGACAAGCTGCATGTTCATGAAGACATTCTCGAAGCTGGACGCCGCGAACATTCCAGATCGTGGTAGACAGCAAACTATCATCACATTTCAATACACTTTTCATTTTGCATTCCAGCTAACAGGTTATGAGCCCAAAGGCTTTCGCCTGAGGGAGAAGAAGATCGGTACGCAAAAGCAAGAACTTTTCGACAACATGAAGACACCGGAAGACTTGCTTGGAAGTGATAACTATTATCACTGGGAGTTTAATATGCGCATCACCCTTGCGAGGAAAGGTCTGCTGGGGCACATCGAAAACGGGAAACCAGAGGACCTGCTGAATGCAGAGTGGAAAGACAAGGACATGAAGGCGTATGCGATCATCGCCCAAGGGATTCAGTTGGAGCATCAGTCCAAGATTCGACGAGCACGCACAGCAAAGGAAGTCTGGGATACTTTGCGAGACTTGAATGTCAAGCGAAACCTTCAGAACCGTGTGACCTTGACTCGACGACTGCATGCGTTCCGCATGAAGGAAGGCGCGAGCATGACGAGCCATCTGGACAAGTTCGACGAGCTGGTGCTCAGCTTGGAAGCGGCCGGTGAAGTGATGGATGAAGTGCGTCAGATGACGATTCTGCTTGGCCGTTTACCAGCTGAGTATGAGATGATCGGCTCGATCATTGAGAACGCACCAGGCACTACACTTATGGGCGCGAAGGAGAAGCGGCTCAAGGCATACGAGAAGAAACAGCAGCAAGAGACCGCGGAAGGTGCTTTCAGGGCACAGAGTGGCCAACGCAAGCGCTCAGGATGGAAGCAGCAAGGCAAGGGATCGAAGCCGCCGTTCCGAGGACGCTGCCACCGTTGTAACAAGTTTGGCCATAAGAAGAGCGAATGTCGAGATGGCAATGAAAAGAGGGAAAATGATGTCGCTTTCATGGCGAGCGAGAAAATGTCAAGTGGGTGGCTGCTTGACAGCGGTGCGTCGTAACGTATGACACACACGCGCGAAGACTTCCTTGAGTATGAAGAACTCAAGTAGCCAGTTGAAGTGACCATCGCAAATGGCGCTGCCTTGAAGGCAGTGGGTCGTGGCAAAGTGCGTTTTCGCTGTCGCAATGGAACAACGGCAACGCTGTTGGATACTTTGCACATCCCTGGCTTACACCAACGTCTCATGTCCGTGCCGAAAATGACACAGCGCGGACTAGATGTTCAATTCGGCTCAAACCTCTGCACCATCATGAAGAAAGGTGAAACACAGCTGACAGCCAAGCGACTCGGCAACGCGTATGCCCTCACTGTCGAACATGAGACCGCGATGCTCGTCGTCCACGACGCCCAGGAAAGCGAGTGGGAACTTGTCACGCACGGATGGGACATCCGTCCGCGAGTGTCTACAAGCAAACACAGAGGGCAACGACTGGACTACCGGAGCTAGCGACATCGACCGACAACCTATGCGGTGGTTGCATGAAAGGGAAAATGACTGAGGCGGCATTTCCGAAGGCGCAAAGCACAAAAACGTCGAAACCACTGGAACTAGTTCACTCTGACGTGATGGGGCCGATGAAGACACAGACACCTGGAGGCTCGCGATACATTCTCACCTTTGTGGATGACTATTCGAGCCTGGTGCAAGTGTATTTCCTCAAGGCAAAAAGTGAAGTCGCATCGAAGTTCATCGAGTACAAGACCGAGATGGATCGACAGTGTGGCACTCAAGTCAAGACCATCCGCACTGACAACGGAACCGAGTACTGCAACAAATCGTTCGCGAAGATCTGCGCAATGGACGGCATCGTGCATCAGAGGMCCGTACCATACAGTCCTCAGCAAAACGGTGTAGCTGAGAGAATGAACCGTACCATCGTCGACAAGGCGAGAAGTATGATGCACTTCAAGTGTGTTCCGAAGACGTGGTGGGCTGAAGCAGCTGTCTACCTCATAAATCGAAGCACAAACCGCGCGAACCCATCTGCAACGCCATTTGAGCTCTGTTTTGGACAGAAGCCGCAACTCGAGCATGTGAGAGTGTTTGGGTCACTGGGTTAAGCACACGTCAATGAATCGAAAAGAAGCAAGTTCGATGCCAAGGGATTCCGTTGCATGCTACTGGGATATGCAAGCAACGCCAAAGGTTACAAAGTGCTGGACCTCGAGACCAACACAGTCAAAACGGGCAGATCCATTGTTCTCGACGAGCGTGAGATTGGCGGGATATATGAAAACGTGGTTGCAGAAACTACTGCGCACAACACCGGCAACCACAGCCGACGAACCGAGAACGATGACTTGGACACCGAAACAGGACAAAACAAGACCAGTCACCTCAACCCCACACCGATGCCTGATGTTGAGATGGCGGAGAGTATGTCCGACACTGAGATGGAGAATGTGGAGCCGGAAGTCGATCACGATCACGACCAGATGAGAGCACTCGCGAGATCGTGCCACAAGCCGCCACGCGCCACACGAACAATCCAGCCAGCAGCGATGCAATCGTGATCAGACAAACGACGACGAGACAGCCACGATCAGACATCGTGCCACGCGTTCTTCGCGACGACGGATGGCGCAATGATCACACGACACGACCACCATTGCAGCAGGAACGACACCAACCGCGCCTCATGGAATTGAGCAGACCACATCTTCCTTCACCTGAAGTACCTATGATCGAGAGCGCGGAGCCACTGATGCTTGAGAACGGAGACAGCGAGAACAGACTTGTTGTTTACGACGACAAAACCAGTGGGAGTATCAGACATGACTCTCGCAACAACAAGCGACGCCGCGAGGATACCGAAGGTGAAGAACTCGCAATGACAGCGAGCGATGTGCCAGCGACATTCGACGAAGCTGTCAATCGAAACGAAAGTGAACAATGGGAGAAAGCCATTGACACTGAGTTCGAGGAACACAAGCGCAATGGCACCTGGACGCCAGTGACGTGTCACGAGAACATGAAAACGATTGGGACCACATGGGTTTTTGCTAGGAAGAAAAACGAAAAGGGTGAAATCGTTCGGTTCAAGGCGCGACTTGTTGGACTCGGATTTCTCCAAACTCATGGCGTGGACTATTTCAACACGTACGCGGCGGTCGCAAACATGAACTCCATCCGGATGATTTTGTCTGTCTGCTGTGCCAAGGGATTTCATATCCCTTGGCACAGAATGAAATCCATCAAGTCGACGTTGACACAGCGTACCTAATTGTCGATTGGAAGAAGCCGTATACATAGAGCCTCCAAAGGGCTTGAACGTCGGTGGAATCAAGGTGTTGAAGCTGAACAAAGCATTGTACGGCCTCAAACAAGCAGCAAATGCTTGGAGCAAGGAAATTCACAGCACATTCAACAAGATGGGTTTCGTTGCATGTGGGGGTGATGCCTGCGTGTACAGAAAGCAAATCGACGGCAAGTGGGCATACATTGCACTCCATGTTGATGACATGATCATCGGTGCAGCAACAGCAAAAGTGGTCGAGCAAATCAAGCATGGAATCAAGGCGTATTACAGCATCAAAGACATCGGTCCAGTGCGACTGCTGGGCATGGAAGTCAAGTACGACCGGAACCATCGAGAGATGAGCATTTCTCAGCAAAAGTACATCAATGAAACAGCAAAGCTGTCGCAGAGCGCCTGAACGTTTTGATCTTCGACATCGTATGTGCAAGCAAAAAGCACCGACGATGTACGAGCGTCTTGACAACAAACAATTCTTTGATCTTGACTTCCTCAGCTTTTTTAATCTTGACTAAGTGGAATCTCCAAGCGGCTGATGTTACCCCTGCCTTCACTTACAGGGCAACTCACAGGGAGCAGAAGAATAGGTCGAATGTACTCGGTGAGGCTTACACAAGGGCTCTCCGTCACTCTGTGGTGTTCTTGTGTTCGTTGCAGGCTTCTGTGAGGTCTTGAGGGGACGCGCCTGCTCGAGACTTGAGTACTTGTAGGAAAAAAGGAGAGTAAATTAATACTGGCAAGATCGCAATGCAATAGTGACCGAACCACTAACGACCTTTCGGTCGGCCACTAAAGCACACGAAACTGCTCCTAGATCCGTAAATATGCAATACTAGGCCGCTAAATCCTACGACCTTTCACCGTAACCCTTATCATAACCACTGTTGATGTACGCCACTCGAAATTGATGTGCACCACACCGTAACCCATATCATGACCACCTGGAGACGCCCAACCAATAGCCCTTATCATAACCACTTGGGATGGCCCTCCTGGTAACCCTTATCATAACCATTTGGAGATGCCCAAAATTGCCCAAGCCACAGAGCACAAGTGATCGACCATAATGACGCAGAAGGGTACCAGGTTCACGAGCACTTTGCCAGATGCTGAAAACGCAGATCCACTCTGCCACAAAAGCTCTTCAATCAAGACAACGCACGCCCAAACCATAGTCCATGCGACACAGGAGCCAAACTGACTGCTGCCGACGCACCAAGCACCGCAGAAGAGACGGAAGCAATGAGCCACAAGCCTTACAGACAGCTCATCGGTCGTCTGTTGTATGTTGCCATGTGTACCAGACCCGACGTTGCATTCATCACCAGCCAACTTGGCCGATTCAGTTCCAACCCGGGCGTCAAGCACTGGAAGGCAGCAATCAAGGTTCTCCGCTATCTGAACTCGACTAGCGATCTGAGCCTAAGCTACACTGCGAAAGGCAAGCATGTGAACGAACTGATCGCATACAGTGATGCCGATTGGGAAGCAATGTAGATGACCGGAGGTCGGTCTCGGGAACGCTACTGATGCTCAACGGTGGACCCATCGCATTCAAGTCAAAGTACCAGAGGACTGTGGCTTTGAGTTCCTCCGAAACAGAATACATGGCACTAGGCATGTGTGTACAAGACGTGTTGTGGGCGAGAGGAATGCTTGAGGACCTTGGTGTGAAGCAGAATGGAGCCACACAAGTCTGGGAAGACATTCAGGGAGCAATTGCGCTCGCAACCAACCCCGGATATCATGCAAGAACGAAACACATCGATATTAAACACCATTTCATTCGTGAGAACATTAGTTCAGGCGCAATCAAGCTGGAGTACAAGCCAACGCAAGAACAACTCGCGGACGCTCTAACGAAGCCATTGACCGGCAAGAGGCTGACATATCTGCGGGGGGAGATCAGAATCAAGACGAACAAGACCATTGAGCGCCAACCGTGAGTGAGAGTGTTGGAGATGCCCGTGAACGTGCATATCTCGTGCACGGTCGACACCCAACATATGTTCAGAGACAAGCTGCATGTTCATGAAGACATTCTCGAAGCTGGACGCCGCGAACATTCCAGATCGTGGTAGACAGCAAACTATCATCACATTTCAATACACTTTTCATTTTGCATTCCAGCTAACAATGGTGCGTGGGAAGTCGCGGACGACACCAACATTGTCGACTGCAAATGCGTTCTGAAGATCACATTTGACTCGGAAGGTGAAATCGAGTGCTTCAAGGTGCGCCTCGTGGCCCGTGGGTTTTCGCAGAAGTACGGTCTCGACTACTCGCCTACGTTCACACCAGCGACAGACCATCCGTGACGCGCTACACACCTTCAACCTGGAACACGTGAAGCCCGTCAGCACGCTGATGGACGCCAACACTATTGGAATCCACACAAACATCCTCTCTTGTTGAAGGCAAATAGAAGACTGCATTAAAACTTAAAGCTCCTGCTGATCATGCGACTGGTGGTACGCACAGTCTCAGCACAGCTTCGCTCTCACGACGAGCCAGCTCGACAGCTCGGCCGGCTTTATCATCAAGGAGAACATCAGATATCCAACACACCTCCCACGAAGCGTTCCTTCGCATCACCTCCACCTTGTACCTTCACCAGCACCCAAAGATGTCATCAATTGCTCCAATCGCATTCGATCTAGTGGCTTGTGTATACATCGGCCGGATTGACTTCGCCTTTGACCTTGACCAACTCGATTGTACCTCGCTGTACTTGTTCACGCACGAAGTGCCAGCGCAACTCAATGTGTCTGCTTCGACGACTGAAGGTGGGATTAGTTGGCGACTGACGCAGTTCTCAGAGGAGAACTTTGGGCGGATGGTGCAGCGGAACGTGCTGCACCAATGTTGCGGCAACAGCGAGGATCATTCTGAACGATGCCATTCGCGCAACCGGTGCAAATGTCTCTAGAAAATCGATTCCTGGTCGCTGTTTATCTCCACGTGCCACAAGGCAACGCTTGAATCGGACGACATATCCTTGACGATCGGACTTGAATGCCCATACCCCCATGGTGGTGGTGATCATCTTAGCTTCACGCAGCACTTTATTTTCTGGAATCTCCTCCAGAACACCTTTCGCTTTCAGAGCAGCAATCTCTTCCAGTTTTGCTAACAACCAAAAGTTTGCATACTTGGAGATAGACTGCTCAAATGCAGTGAAGAACCACGATCCAGGAATTCATTGTCACGAGAATGATGATCTTCAGTAGTGCCATCACTTGGCTCATTGGTCATAGGTTCGCGAGAGAGATGGTCCAAAATATTGCCATCACCCGGCTCATTGTTGACTGAAGCACTCTCCAGAAAATCATCGTCACACGGCTCGCTGATACACTCTGAATCGTCAATTGATCCATTAATTCCATTTACGGAATCCGTACCATTGCATTGTTCCCCATCATCGTCACCATCGTCACCACACTCGTTGAGAATGCTTTCTTCCATCCTGGAAAATCGCGTCGATGTCACCAAGAACAGAAGCAGCAACACCAAAGTCATCATCATCTTCCAACTGAGTCACTGCAACATCATTCATTGACACATCCGCTTCGGACCAGTCTTGGACCACGTTTTTGGGTGCAAACTGTAGCCAATCGGCATCGAGACACGATTCATTCACATCATGGCGATCACAATACAAAGCATCTTCTTTGATGCGAAGATCAGCAACCCACTTCTTGGTGTTCTCGCTTGGCATGAAAACCTTGCATCCCACGAGTAGCCAAGAACAAAGCCAATAAGTGCGTTGTCATCTTCTCGGCGCCGTTGAGGAGTGTTAGGCACATGAGCATACGCTCAAGCACCAAACGTACAGATGTGATGGATGTCAGGACGAGTACCGAACATCTTTTCGTACGGTGTGATCTTGGCTGCCTTGCAGCATACGCGATTCTTGATGTACACCGCATACATCAATGTATCCGGCCAGAAAGAACGAGGAAGACCGGCGTGCTTCATCATTGCCTTGGTCATTTCTCCGACTGACTGGTGCGTTCGTTCATTCGTTCACACGGGTTGATCTGGAAGCTTTAGGACCAACCTTCACGTGTTCAATGCCGCGAGATGCGTACCATTCGTCGATTTCACTGTTGACAAACTCGGTACCTATATCAGTAAGAATTTGGCAAACTGGAAAAGCTGTTTGGTTGTCGGCGATTGCAAAATGGCGTTGAACAACTTTGGTGATGTTGCGACCCGCCTGCCGTTCTGCCCACAGGACATAATTCTTCATATGCATGTTGTAACGGGGTAGCCCGTCACACAAGGTGTGCCACATGCGTGTGTGGGCACAGATGCATATTAGATACGGTAGTTTGTAGGAACTCATATCCATCGGATATCCGGTAGGTATCCGGATGGATATCGATTATCAGAGGTACCCCTTTGGGAACCTCCCATTCAATACACTTT
>NSDO01000055.1:259714-297489 GCA_002286825.1 Lagenidium giganteum | reverse complement strand
TAGTTGAACAGTCCATTGCGAGATTTTGAAGAGCACAAGTGTAGTTTGGACAGTTGTCCCTTTGTATGCGTGAACGTGTTGGTGCTCCGACAGACCACAAAAATGCCACCATGGCACGTTTTTTGTTGTTGGATGAACGTCCGATGGCGATATCGGTATTGGGTCCAGATGGGATATACTTTCAGCAACAACAACAAAGATCGGAGATCGGGACGAGCGTTCAATTTTCCTCCTTATCAATAGCATTTGTCCGTTTTGATGTGTTCTACACACGAAACCTCTGATGTCGCTACATATAACACCGTTTGTTTTGTTACATTGAGTGTGTACAGCACGGATGTGCACAATGTACACCAAAAGCTAGTTTCGTTGGATACACCGTCCTAGATAGCTTCTTACAGTCAATCCATTATACGCCAGCACACGCGACGACAGTCTACATTACACAGCACGGATTGGCTTTGTCGCCGCGCTCTTCCTTGGCGTGGACCGAACTTGGCTCCTGGGACCGGAACGCGAAGTTCCGCTTCAAGTATCCGCGCAAGATCTTGTGTTCCTTCTTCAGCAGAAGGTAGGAATCATCGAGCCAGCCTCGAAGGATCTGAACCTCCTCAGATTGGTTCTCAAACAGCGCTGCTGTGCTAGGCGCGTTGATTTGCGTCTGGAACTCGAGCAGTCGATCGCACGCGACTTGCACACGGAACGCTGACTTGGACACACGCAAAGCCGCAGCGTAGGCCGACGAACCCTTGAGCGAGTGCGCTTCCCGTCGCAACAGTGACAAGTCACCCTCCTCGTACGCGGCAGTGATGCGATCCATAGTGCTATTGCAACCCTGAGCAAACTTTTCCAATAGGTTCAGGAAGATGGCTTCTTGACCGCATTGCTCCACACCAAGCGCGTAGTTGACTGGGTCACCTTCAGGAATCGGCACGTCGCACGGTTTTAGCGAGCTTCCTTTGGGGATGTTGTTGTGTCCTGTGGACGGGCTGCGGTCGTCGCTCAGTCGCGGCGACTTGGGGGTTGGTAGCTCTGCAATCCCACCCAGTTCTTGTGCGGCTTCACCAAAATCCGCGCTTCTTTTCCTTCTCAACGGCGCGGTAGACAAAGGTTCCAACTTGAAAGGTGGGTGACTCCACAGTGTTGGGTTGGATTTCGGATACGACGCTGGATCTGTTGACTGTTCCGCCAAACTGGTATCAAATATCGATGGCTGCTTCATGTACGGCATTGTGCTCGACGTCTGCGAGATCTGGCGCCAATCTGGCAGCCCCACTGCATTGCCGTCGACGTCCCGCCGTAGATTGGAGAGGTTGCCACTTGTCGAGCGCGTCCCAAGTGACGAGCCGAGGCTGAAAATGGAAGTGCTGGGCGCAGGTGTCCTGAATGCACGGCCGCCATGGCGACCGATGGCCATCGGGTCATCCAACTCCAGATTCGAGATAGCTCGAGCCAAGTCCAGCTGCTGGATATGTCGCGACGCCGGAGCTAGCCTTGCTGATGATTGCTCCTTCGACAGTTCGTCTTCGACCACGGTCGAGTGCATGACAGGTCGCTGTCCTAGCGAATCGCGATCCAATGAGTCACGCAATGCTGACGGGCTCCTTTCGATAACCCGTGGAGTGGTTCGCGTGGTCGGTGTCGTGTTGGACGATCTCAAAGCCGTGTCACTGTTGATGTCTGTTGTGATGATTGGTGGTAGTGCCTTGGCCGCCGCATCACCAGCCTTCAGCCCGACGTAGCGAACTCTCATCCACTGGCGAATGGCCTTGATCAAACTCACTTTCGAAATCGGTTTGACGATGAATTCGTCCATTCCAGCTTCGAGGCATTTCTGGCGATCTCCACTCATGGCATAGGCAGTGAGCCCAAGGATCGGTATCCGCGGCAAGTGGTGTTCCTGCTCGAATTGGCGGATCATTCCGGTCGCGGTGTATCCATCCATCACAGGCATCTCGCAGTCCATGAACACCAGATCGTACTCGGCGTGATTTCTCACGTAAGCGCCAACAGCATCACGGCCATTCACTTCCCATTGCAGCATGTGGTCATCTTCTTGCAAGAAACACTTGACCACCTCCCAGTTGAATTCGTTGTCTTCAACCACAAGAATGCGGGCTTTGCTGGGCACGACCACGAGCGGTAGTGCAGAGCTGGCGCCACTGGCATGGCTCGCATTGCTGTCGTTGGAGCCAACAAGCTCACCGCCACCATCAATGCCAGACGTCAGCATGGCGGTGGTGGAGACAACTAGATCGTCGGTGGCATACAACGCGTTTGGACGGGCACCTTGATTGTCCAGCAATCGAACGACCACTGTAAAGAAGAAATTGCTTCCAGTACCAAGCTCACTGTCGACGTCGATCTGACCGTCCATCAACTCAACCAGCTGCTTGCAAATCGCCAGCCCCAGGCCTGAACCAGTCGGATTGTTTTGCCGCGTACGCTCGAGTTTTGTGAAGAGTGAAAACAAGCGTGATTTCTCTTCTGGGTCCATTCCAACGCCCGTGTCAATCACTTGGAAGAGCAGCTTGTTGAACTCCTTGGGCAAGTCTGGTGCATGGACGACACTGCATGTCACTGTGATCGAGCCCTTATTCGTGAACTTGATTGCATTCGAGAGCAGGTTGAGAAGGACTTGACGTAACCTCACCACATCGCCAATGACGACCTGCGGGACACCTTCGTCGCATTTTTTCTCCAGTTTAAGCCCATGCTCTCGTGCCTTGAACTTAAAAATCTCAATCGAGTAATCGAGGAGGTCTTGCATCTGGAATGGTGCAGCCGAAATTTCCATGTGCCCTGCCTCAATCTTGGACAAATCCAAAATGTCGTTGATCAAGTTCAGCAACAATGAGCCCGATACGTAGGCCATGTGCACATAGCGTTCGGATTGCTTGGTCAATCGCTGCTCTTTCAGCAACTCGAGCATACCCAACACACCGTTCAACGGCGTTCGCAGCTCGTGGCTGAATGAAGCCAAGAAGTTGACCTTTGCAGCCTCCATGTGTTTGCGCGCAGTGTAGTCTTGTCCCACACCGATAACGCCACGAATGTTGCCGTGCATGTCTTTCTTGCTCGACGCGTTCACCAGCAGCAACAAAAAACAGCCCTTCTTCGTTGTCATCGGCAGTTCCATTTCCCCGACATCGATGCCGATCAGCGCTTGATTCAGCAGTTGCCACACTTGTTGCCGACTTTCTGGGATGATGAACGTGTTGACCAGCGACAATCCCAAGACCGACGACTTGTGGAAGCCTGTGATTTCTTCAATCTTCTGGTTCCATTCGTTGACGCAGCCGTTGGTATCAACACCAAAGATTGGTGCGTTGGCTGTATCGATCAAACGGAAGTACTCGTGCTCCTGAGCAATACGATCAGTAATGTCTTGGCCGATACCAACAACACCCACAATGTTTCCATTCCAGTCATGCCGTGGAGTCGCATTGAGCAGGATTTCGATTCGCGTGCCTGGACGAGTGATCAGCGGAAACTCAAAGTTTGCCGTTTGAATTCCCTGGAGCGCCTTGGACAGCACTTCTGCAACAATCGGACGATACTCGGGCGAGATAAAAGTCTCGACGAGGTTTTCTCCCATCACTTCCTGGATCGAGTAATTCGTGATCTGAGCGGCCTTCTTGTTCCAAATATTCACGCACATATTGGCATCGACACCAAAGATTGGAGCATTTGCTGTGTCGATCAGTCTGCTGTACTCTTGCTCTTGAGCGATACGATCTGTGATATCCTGGCCGATGCCAACAACGCCGACAATCTTGCCTTGCTGGTCAAAGCGCGGTGTTGCGTTCAGAAGAATCTCCACTCGTCGGCCACTTTTGGTGATCAATGGGAACTCGAAGTTTGCCGATTCATCTCCCTCCAGCGCCTTGGCCAACACCGTCGCCACGGCATCTCGATAGTCTTCCGAAATGAACTTGTGGACCAGGCTTTCTCCGATCACTTCTTCGGTCGAATACTGGGTGATTTCGGCAGCCTTGCGGTTCCAAATGTTCACACATCCATTTCCATCCACTCCGAAGATTGGAGCATTGGCTTTGTCGATCAGACGAGTGTATTCCTGCTCCTGTGCGATGCGGTCGGTGATGTCTTGGCCAATGCCAACCATTCCCATCACTTTTCCGTGCTCGTTAAACCGCGGAGTGGCGTTGAGCAGGATCTCCACGCGACGCCCTGCCTTGGTGATGAGAGGGAACTCGAAGTTGGCAGTTTCGATGCCGTTGAGAGCTTTGGACATCACATACCCGACAGCTTCTCGGTAATCGACCGTGATAAACTTCTCGACCAGATTCTCGCCCATGACATCTGATGGTGTGTATTGCGTGATTTCGGCTGCTTTCTTGTTCCAAATGTTCACGCGTCCTTCTTCATCGACACCAAAAATCGGCGCGTTGGCCGTATCGATAAGTCGCGTGTACTCCTGCTCCTGCGCGATTCGTTCTGTGATGTCCTGTCCGATGCCGACGACGCCAACAATGTTCCCGAGCTCGTTATACCGCGGCGTTGCATTCAACAAAATCTCGACCCGTCGACCTGTCTTCGTGATGAGTGGGAAGTCGAAATTAGCCGTTTGCGCGCCTTGTAGCGCTTTCTGCAGCGCAAACGCAACGGCGGATCGGTTCTCCTCCGACACAAAACGATTCACCAGATCCTTCCCAATCACTTCTTCGGTCGTAAACTGCGTGATCTCCGCTGCTTTCTTGTTCCAGATGTTGATCAAACCCTTCATGTCCACGCCGAAGATAGGGGCGTTGGCCGTGTCGATCAAGCGACTGTACTCTTGCTCCTGCGCGATTCGCACGGTAATGTCTTGGCCAATCCCAACGACGCCAATGATCGCTCCTTTCTCGTCATAGCGCGGCGTTGCATTCAGGAGAATTTCGACACGACGGCCATTCCGAGTGATCAACGGGAACTCGAAGTTGGCGGTCTCGATGCCCTCCAATGCCTTCGAGAGCACCAACCCCACCTCGTATTTGTACTCCTTGGGAATGAATTCTTCGACCAGGTTCGCGCCCAACACGTCGAACACGGAATACTCGGTGATTTGCGCGGCCTTCCGGTTCCAGATGTTGACGCGGCACTGCTTGTCAACGCCGAAGATGGGCGCGTTGGCCGTGTCGATCAATCGCGTATATTCCTGTTCTTGCGTGCGTCTGTCCGAGATGTCCTGGCCGATCCCGACAACGCCACAGATGTTGCCGCAATGGTCGTATTTGGGCGTGGCATTGAGCAGGATCTCGAGGCGTCGGCCGCTTTTCGTAATGAGCGGGAACTCGAAGTTGGCTGTTTCGCACCCGTCCATGGCCTTGGAGAGCACTTCCCCGACGGCGCTGCGGTATTCGACCGAGATGAACTTGAGCAGCTTCTCGCCCATCGTGTCTTCGTTCGTGTACTGCGTGATCGTCGCGGCCTTTTTGTTCCAGATAATGACGCGATACTCGCGATCCACTCCAAAGATCGGTGCGTTGGCTGTGTCGATCAAGCGACTGTATTCCTGTTCCTGGATGATGCGGTCGGTGATGTCCTGGCCGATACCGATGACACCTGCGAGGTTGCCCATGTGATCGTAGCGCGGCGTGGCATTGAGCAGGATCTCGACCTTGCGCCCCGCTTTCGTGATCAGCGGGAACTCAAAGTTGGCCGTCTCGATGCCCTCGTAGGCCTTCTGGAACACCGCGGCCACGGCTGGACGATACTCTTCCGAAATGAGCTTCTCGACCAAGTCCTCGCCCATGACTTCGTCCGGCCGGTACTCGCTGGTCTCCGCCGCCTTGGTGTTGAAAATCACGATCCGGCCTGCCGTGTCGACGCCAAAGATGGGCGCGTTGGCCGAGTCAATGAACTTGCGGTATTCCATCTCTTTGGCGTTGCGCTCCGTCACGTCCTGCCCAATGGCAACGACACCCACGACAGCACCGGCAGCGTCAAAGCGCGGCGTGAGACACAGCACGATCTCGACGCGCGAGCCATTGGACGTGATGAGCGGCAGCTCAAAGTCCGCGCCGGCAATGCCCGTGCGCAGTGTGTGCTCAATGTTGGCCGACACGATGGGGCGGAACTGCTCGTCGACCATGCCAAGCAATGGGCCGCCAATGACGTCAGCGCTGGCGTGGCCCGTGATGGCGGCGGTCTTGGCGTTCCAGACCGTGATGTTGGCGTCCTTGTCCAGCTCGATGATGGGCGCGTTGGCCTGCATGATGACGCGCGCGTACTGCTTCTCGTGGATCTTGCGCTCCGTCATGTCCTGCCCCACGCCGTACACGCCCTGGACAACGCCGTCGTCGCCCACGAGCGGCGTGAGGCTGATGAGCACCTGCGCGTTGCGGCCGGTCGTGGTCTTGAGCGGCAGGTTGATCTCGAGCGTCGATTTGTGGTCGTGGATCGCCTTCATCAGGTGCCGCTCCAGCGAGCTGCGGCGCGACGCGCCCACAAACTCGCGCAGGGGCTTGCCCAGCACGCCGCCGGCGTCGAACCCCGTGATGGCCTCCACCTTCTTGTTCCACAGCGTCACCACGCAGCTCGTGGACACGGCCAGCACCGGCGCATTGGCTTCCTCCAGCACGCGCAGCACCGCCCGAGGGATCGTCGGGCCATGGCCATGGCCATGGCCATTGGCACTGGCGTCGCTGCAGGTGGACGACGGCGCTTGGCCGCTGCCTGGAGCGGCTCCATTGCCACTGCCGTTGCTGCAGCTGCTGGTGGCGTTGCCATTGGTGGTGCTGCTCGCTGAGGCCGGCAGTGGCGTGTCCCGCGCGGCGGCGGTGTCGTCGGCCAGCGCCGCCGCTGACGCCCTGCGGCCACTTGACTGCCGCTTCACCATCGCGACTGCGAATGCGCCCGTGACCGCCTCTGCAACAGTGCTGACGTTGAATGGTACCGTGTACCGCCATTGTGGTACATGGCCAAAATGGTACACATGTGCCATTTTTCCTTTTGTTTTTTGCTTCAAGAGCAGCTGGAACGGTGGGATAGGGGATGTGTGCAACTTGCAAGAAAAGGCTGCAACAAACGAACGCTGGGCTCAAAGATAAATATTAAAATTGGTATTCGGGACCGATGGCGACGCTGATGAGGATGACGGCGCTGGATGAGGATGGCCACGGCCATGCTGCGCCGGCGCGTGGGTTGATGGACATGGTGGCGGAGGCCAAGGCGCGTTTGCAGAACATGGAGATCTCGTGCAAGGAGCTGCTGCGCAGCTCGCAGACGCAGCTCGTACACGCGCGTGGCGTGGCACTCGCTGGCCACGGTCATGGCCATGGCGACTCTGCTGCGCACGCCATTGTCCAGCAGTTTGATCAGCTGGAGCTGCTGCAGGTGCAAGTGGATGCGTTGAAGCAGCAGATGACGACGGCGTTGCTCGTGCAGCAGGAGCAGGACCGGATCTACCATCAAGCCATGACGTACGCGACGGCCAAGAGCACGGCCAACGCCGTGCTGCATGGCTTGTTCGACCAGGCCAGCGCCGCCAAGCTGTCTGTGCTGCGCACGTGGTGGGAGAGCGGCGTGATCCCGACGCGCGATGGGCTGAAGCACTGGAAGCTGGATCCGACGCAGATCCGCAACGAAGGTGGCGCGTCGCTGTTGCATGTTGCAGTGGACGTGTCGATGGCTCGGCAGCCAGCCAAGGTCAAGCTCGCACAGTTCCTCATTGATCGTCTCGGGTTCGACCCAAACATTCGCGATCTGGTTCGAGAATGCGTGTGGCTGGTCGATTCCTGCTGGCTGATGGAAATGATGATGACGATGATGACGATGAGCGCAGTTTGGTCGAACGCCCTTACACATCGCGGCCATGAGCGGATATGCAGAGGTAGGCGTTCGATTTGGCTCAAATTCGCTCAACTTGATGAACACTCAACGGCGTTTGTGGGCGGATGTCGGTGTCTCCAGGTGGTGGAGTGCCTGTTAGCCCGTGGATGCGATCCGCTGTTGGCAGATCGCTCTGGACTGACTGCGCTGTCACTCGTCCGCACACTGTCGCGACCGCCGGAAGACGTTGTCCAGTGCCTTGCCACTGCTGAAAGTGCTGCACTGCGAGGTATGAAACGCGAACAAGAGAAGGATACCGGTGCCTACGACTCACGCTGCGAGTGACTGCGGCACAGCGATCACCTCGCCATCGGCGCATCTGAATCCGAAGGCGAGATGCATCTGGCGGTGCCCATTGTTGTGCTGTGTGAATGTGACGTGACGACCGTTGACCTATGCACAGAGAGCGTTGATGACGTGCATGTTTCTGAAGAAGCTGACGAAGTTCGTCGTGCCCGAGCACGCGGCGGCGTTCACCGCGCAAACCGAAAAGCTCGAGCGAACGCTTCTGCGAGGTACAACGCGAGTCTCCAAAGTGAATGGACAGCGCTCTCACGTCGTTGTCCTACGAATGGCTGCAGCCAAGTATAAGGAACTCGTGCCACTGGACGAGTGTCTACACAGCACGATGCCGTTGCTCTTCGACGCCGCGCAACTACAGCACCCAGACATGTTGTTTGTGTCTAGCATGTACTGGGATGAAGAGTTCCGTGCAGACCTCACCATTGAAGCCGCTGCGTACTCGCTGTCGCTGGTAACAGCTCCACCACCTGCCGCCGCGCTGTATGGACTGACCTGGGCAGGCTGGTTGTTGCGATTGGTTCAGCACCAGCGAGCGGCAGTGCCCATGGTGTCCGTGTCATCACAAGAGCCCAGAACAACATCCACTCTTCCTCCTGGAACTCCTGGCGAGGAAGAAGATGTGGACATGGAACCCACTCCAGCTTCGTCTCCTCGCACCCCCGTGACTCGTTCTCCTAACGCTCTACCGAGTCGCAACTCGTCGTCTACGTCTCGCCAAGCTTGGTATTACGCCGTGCTCTTCAAGGCATCCACGCATCCGTTCCCACCCACGCTCACTGTTAAGAAGGGCGCCACAACCGTTGAGTGCGCCGAAGATGCTGCGCGTCTGTTCCCACTGGAAGATCGCTTACTCATCGGGTCTTCCGAGTACTTCGCCGTCTCGTACGATCCACACACGAGGCAGATCACACTTGGTACGTGTTGTGCTCGTGCTTGCACCGGTTCTGATGCGCTCACCCAGCGCTTATCATCTAAACATTTCTACAGATCGACCGTATGAAGGTGAAGACGCCACTGAAGTGGCCGCGTACATGGCTGGCTCGTGTTCGTCGCTGCACCCGCCGTACGTTGGTGTGAAGCGCATTTGGGAGCGAGAACCAGGGAACAAATTCGAAGACCAGATGAGCCACGAGCAGGTATGCAGGACGCACCGCTGTCGGGCTGATAACGGAGCAGGCACTCACTCCAGTTGCGCTTCGGCGTTGTCATTCCAGGAACTGTTCCAGGATTACCAGTTTCTGGATCCAGAGAGCGACTACGAAGTCGCTGTCAAGCTGGGGCCGCTGCCATCGAAATCGGAAGCCAAGCGCATCGTCGATGAGTGGAAGCAGCAAGCGCGAGCCCAGTTCGACGCTAAGACGTGAGTACTACCACCGATGCAGTTCGACTTCGACATTGGTGCTCACACGTGGTGTTAGCTGCTTGTCGGACCAGCCGTGCTGCAACCATCACTGTCCGCAGAAACGCGGCCATTCCTTGGTAAGAGGCATGGAGATTGCCGCCCAAGCATTTCGTGCGGTGGACTAACCCGTGACTGCAGTGCGTTGACACGTTGATGACGCTTGGGCGCGACCTGGCCAAACGGCATCTCGGGCGACCGACGTTCTCCAAGGTTCGTTCATGTGTGCGTCCGATATCCTCGCTAACGTTATACTGATGCTCGTATGCCACGTCAGCAACTGAAAGCCCGCGCATCGCTGCAGAAACGGCAAAATCGCTTCCTCGGTCGTCAATCCTGGCCTGGCTCGCCTTCCAAGACCCCTCCGGACGCATCGGGCGCGCTGTTGGTGGCATCCACTACGTCGCATCAGCACGTGACGCGAACGCTCGACTTTTCTTGACTTGCAGGCACGAAGTGTCGCCACCAGTCTGCCGACGTCCAACACGGCTCCAGCGAATCCAGTTGTTGACCAACGGGGAGCTCCCAGTCGCCTCCCCCGACGACACTGGGTCGGCCCCGTCCGTCCATATCAAAGCGCGAGTTAGCTGAACACCCAAGACGCGAACATTGTTTTCTTTCGACGCATGCCTTGGCGGCGTCGCTCTCTTTATATCAAGTACTATTCTCCATGATGTCGGCCTCTAATTCTTCTGGCCAGCTGAATATCCTTCACCATCAACGTCACGCGCTTGGCGTGGATGGCGCACAAGTTGCTGCATTTCCCCATAAACACCACACAGCACAACAACCACGTCAGTCACAGCTAATCACTTCACGGCATCATCCCATCCCAACAGCGGCAACGTACGCGTCTTCGAAGAGCCGAACCAGGTGCGCCTCCGCTGCCTCCTGCAGTGCCAGCAGCGCCTCCGCCTGCCACCGGAACTGCTTCTTCGAGAACTGGATCTGAATCTCCCGCACAAGGCGCGCGAACGGCAGGCGTCGCAGCAGCAGCTCGGTGGATCGCTGGTACCGTCGAATCTCCTGCAGCGCGAGCGCGCCCGGCCGGAAGCGGCGCTTGGGCGTGCGCGGCACCGACGGTGACTTGGGCCTGCGCACGTGTGATGGAGTGGGCTTGCTCGACTTGGCACCCGTCGGCGATCGCGCTGGACTAGGCTTGGCTGCGCTAGCGCTAGCGTTCGCATTAGCGCTGGCGCTGGCATTGGCGTTGGCTGAGCGCCGCGTGGGCGTCAGGGACTTGCGGCTGCGTTTCACGGTTTGCGGGGGCGACGGCGTGTCTGCGTCGGAGCTGGAGTCGGCGTCGCTGGCTGGCGCGGGACGCTTGCCACGCACGGGCGTGCGTGGCGCTGGGCTGGCGATGCCGTCGCTGCTGCTGTCGATGTCGTCGTCGCTGCCATCTTGGCGCTGGTACGCGAGCGTCCAGTCCCTCGATGCCATCGTCGGTCGTCCCGCGCGATTTCCTCCGCCGCGCAAACTGGTAACTGCAGATACCGGTTCGCGTTAATAACAGCGACCGGGCAAAAACGCACAACTCGAACGCCACGACACTTTTAACAACTTCAGCTACGTGTGTTTATTAAGCGTGACGCTGGAGTGCACACACAACCCATCTCTCTGATGGTGGCTTTTGATTGGCCAAATAAGATCAAGAAAAATGCGTGTATGGTCTGCACACAGAGGAAGTGTCGTGTGTGCTCGGATTGTCGAGTCGTGCTGTGTGTTGATGGTATGCGAGTTTCCTCAAGACAGGTGATGTAAGTGATCTTCCAAGATCAACGTACCCCCAACCAGTCCTGGATTTTATTGCTGCGTATGTAGCATCGAACCCATCCTTTTTCGTTGATGAACTGCAAGTTGCGATGCAAATGGAGTTCGGCTCAAGTCTGCATGCGTTGCCACACTCCACCATACTCTGTGCTTCGATGTGATCTGAAGTTGAGCCGCAAAGTGCTTGAAAAACGTGCGCGTGAGGCTGCACCTATCGAGGTAGATGCCTACAAAGCGAAAATGCAGTCGTTTTACACGTATCCAGAGCAAGTTGTCTGTGTTGACGAGACAAGGAAGAACGGAACAGACAGTGCTCGTCGCTTTGCGTGGTCTCGACGCGGTGAAAAGCCAATTGTTCGAGTTCCATTCAGTCGTGTTGTTACAAATGCGCGATCGGTGTTCGTACTAACTATATTGCTGACACCTAGGTAATCGTGTGACCGCCCTCGCAGCTTGTGACAGCAATGGGTTTATCGCCTGGACCGCTACTCGAGGAACCTTTTTCACGCAATTTAGTTCACGATGGCGTTCTCAAGACCGTCGTGCCGAAACCAAACCCGTGGCCGCTTCCCCATTCCATCGTCGTGATTGACAACGCGCGTATCCACATGTACCCTCAAATCGCAGAGGTTATTGAGCAATGTGGTGCCATCCGGACCTACTTGCCTCCGTATTGTCCACATCTCAGCCCCAGGTGACAGTGCCAACGATGGCGAGATCGAGACGGCGTGTCAACAACTTGGCACGCCGTCTCCATCTCGCCTTCTCACACTTGGCTCGTTGCGAGTGTTGCCCTTCGGCATCTTGACCTTGGTCACGAATCAACTTCTTGCTACCATTCCAACCGCGGTCGCCATTTTCGTCTCCGAAGCCCTCGCACATGTCGTCGCGCTTCTTGTTGATCTCATGTGCAGCGCAAATATTCAGAAAACAAGACATGTTTATAAAGATTTCAATGCCCCAAGGACGCGACCAGCTCTTGCGACGAGCAATACCGTATATGTGCAACCATATTTAATTGAGTTGATGGGTCGAGAGTTTCTTCCCTTGACAATGACGTTTAGAGTGTTGATGCTACCAGCGTTCTGCGGTCGAGACAGCACCGCGGTGCGACGACACACTGAACTTGTCGGTATCTTGTGTTCAGCGGATTGATTGAGCAAATACATGTATTGAAAAGTTGCAACTGCAACGGAGATACGCTGTCTGATGCATTTGATATGAATTATGCCATCATCACATCTTTTTGACAGGCCCACCAGCTTATTCGCCGCCGCTCTGTCTCCAGTGGTCGACGAGCGAGCGGAAAATGCCGTTGGGGTTCTTCTGCAACTCGGCTGGCGATCCGTACTCGGCCACCTGGCCCTTGTCCATGACCAGGATACGATCGGCGTCCAGAATCGTGTTGATGCGGTGCGCGATCGTGAGGCACGTGCAGTCTTTGAACTCGGTGCGAATGCTTTCCTGGATCTTGCGGTCTGTCTCCGTGTCGATCGACGCCGTTGCTTCGTCCATCAAAATTACCTTGGAGCGCTTCAGCAGCGCTCGCGCAATGCACAACAGTTGACGCTCACCTACACTGAAGTTGGAGCCCTTTTCATCCACAGGCGCCTCAAGCGATGCCACAGCCTTGTGCAAGTGCGCGCGCTTGATGGACGTCCAAATCTGGTCGTCCGAGAATTGGTTGAACGGATCCAAGTTCGAGCCCACTGATCCCGAGAACAGCACCGGATCCTGTGGAATGATCGAGATGTTGCCCCGCACGTCATGGAGCCCAACACGGCTGATGTCAACGCCATCGATGGTCACGGTGCCTGCGTCCAGCTCGGTCAAGCGCATGAGCGCGACGATCAAGCTGCTCTTGCCCGCACCAGTGCGACCGACAATGCCAATCTTCTCCTTCGGCTTGACGGTGAAGCTGAGATTGCGGAGCACACGTGGCAAGCCTGGGCGATAGCGCAAGCTCACACCGTTGAACTTGACTTCGCCTTCCGATGGCCAGTTGTACGGTGGGCGGTTTGCCAGGTTGCTGTCGAGAGCAGCCTCGGTTGGCATTTCAGTGTAGACCTTGATGCGCTCGACGGACACCATCTGAGTCTGCAGCTGGCTGATCATACGCACAGTCCAGTTGAGCGACTGCGTCACGTTGAAAGCATACGTGAGCGACACACCCACGAGCCCAGCAAACGCTGCGCCCTGGCCAGACGAGCTGGAATCGTGTGCGATAACGGCAGCCAACGCAGCACCAGCGGCGATCAATGTGCCCACGAACTCCAAGCGCAGGGCCAGCCAGCAGTTGACAGAAAAGTTGAGGAAAAAGGCGCGCTGGTTCTTGTCGACCAGGAACTGGTTGCGATCGATAAACTTGTTTTCGACACCATACGCACGGATCGTCGTCAAACCGTCCAAGGTCTCTGACAACAACGCGAAGATGGGCGAACGACTGATCGAATCCAAACGCTGCAGTTCACGAGAGGTCTTGATGAAATATTGCTGTGACACGTAGTAGCCAATCATGACTGGCACGAGAATAACCATGAACGACGGCGTGACGAAGCACACAGTGCCCAGCGTGACGAGGACACTAATGACAGTGTTGAGCAACATGCCCCACGTGTTTGGAATGCTTTCGTCCACAGTATAGACGTCCTTGGACAGGCGGTTGACGACACGACCCAGCGGAGTCGTGTCGAAGAATGAGATCGGAGCTCGCAGAATGCGAGTGAGAAGTTCACTGAACATGATGCGACTGGCACGAAGGCCACCGACGTACAGAAGAATCATGCGGACGAAGAGCGACACTGCGTACAGGCCGTTCAAGGCTGCGTAGATGTAGACGTAGTAGAGCTGCGACTTTGGGTACTTGGCTGCTTCCTCGGACCAGTACGAGATCCACAAAGTCGACACCAGCGACAGGCCTTGCGTGAACACGAACGCGAACAAGATGACGCCCATGGCAAACATGCCGCCAAACGCCTCGATCCACGCACGGTACATCGACCACGACACATCACCCGTCGAACGATCCTCATCAGTCATCAATTGCGTTCCAGCCGCGGCTTCGTCGAAACTACCATCGCTACGAGTCGACGAGGTTCGCGAAATGCGACGAGTGAGCGCGTCGCCGGTGTTATCGTCGTCATTGTCGTCGTCGTTGCCGGCGTCATCATTGCTGTCCTGTTCCACTTCTTCTTCCTTCTTGTCGTGCTCAACGTAGTTTGCCACCATTTGTGCCAAAATGCCCTTCTTCGCAATCACTTGCTTGTATGGACCAGTCTCAACAATGCGCCCACTGTCCAGAACAACGACGTTGTCGCATTGACTCAAAAAGCTCAGCGAGTGCGTCACCAAGAACACGAGCTTGCTCTTCAGCTTCTTCTTGATGCACTGCTCGAAGATGTCGCTACCCACGTGGCTGTCGACCGCCGACAAAATATCATCCAACAAGTAAATATCGGCATCCTGGTACACCGCACGCGCAATTGCGACACGCGTGCGCTGGCCGCCACTGAGGTTGATGCCCTTCTCGCCGATTTCGGTCATATCGCCACCAGGCAGGATGGTCAAGTCCTTCTTCAGGCAGCTCACTCGCACTGCTTCATCGTAGCGGGCCTTGTCGAACGGCAAGCCGAACGTGATGTTGTCACGGACGGTCGCATTCTGGATAAACGGTTGTTGCGAGACATAGGCCACTGAGCCACGCAAAGCAACCTCGCCCTTGCTGCACCGGGCATCACCGAGAATACCGCTCAGCAGCGTCGACTTGCCAGCACCAACGTGGCCGACAATCGCGTGTAGTTGTCCAGACTTCGCCGCCAGCGAAATGTTGCGCAACGTCGAGTCATTCTTGAGCTGCGGACCAGCCGTGTCCGCCTGGTTCTTGAGCTCAGCATCTTCCTTCTTCTTGCCATCCTTCGAGTCCTTGCTCTCCTCCGGCAACGCACTGTCCCACTGGAAGTCGGCCTTGTTGAGCTGGATGCCCACGGCCTTGAGGCTACCTTGGCCAACGCGCGTGCGCTCTTCCTCGAGAAAGAACTTGCGCAAACGCTCAAAACTAACGCTAGCTTCGACAAGGTTGTTGATCACTTGTGGAAGCATGAACAGTGGGAATCGCAAGATGTTGAACAGCGCCAAACTGGTCAAGGCTGTGCCGACATCCAAGGTGTTGCCCAACAAGACGTACGTCCAGAACGACACGACCGTCACCAACGCAGGCACGAGCGTGTAGATCATGCTGCCACCGCTCTGGGCAAAAATGTACGTGCGCAAGCGCGCGAGTTCATCGTCACGGAACTGCATGACGCGGCGCGTGAACGAGTTCTCCCACGCCTGGAACTTGATCACCTTGATGCCGCTCAGCACTTCGTGGCACACCTTGATTCGCTCATCCTTGACCACCATGAGGCGCTTCTGGAGCGAGCGCATGCCCTTGGAGATGATCGCCATCAACGGAATCAGCAACAAGATCACGGCCACACCGGAGAACGTTGCTGGACCGATCTGGAGCCACAGCAAGTAGCACGACACAATGATCTGGAACCCGGCGTACCAGATGCCATGCAAGTACGGCGTGAGCTCCTGCAGACGCTGCGCGTCGATCGACATGAGGTTGGTAATCTCGCCCGTGGTCCTCTTCTGGCGCGCAGCGGCCGACAGCACGAGCGACTTCTTGTACACGGCCGTGACAATGGCACTGCGGAACTGCATGCCCGTCTCGAAGCAGTAGAAGAAGTACTGGCGCAGCGCAAACGACTGGATCACACCCGCCCCAAAGATGACACCGGCGTACGTGAGACCTTCCGACAGCGGTGCTGCTGGATCGCTCAAGTACGCAATGATCTCCTTGATGATCATGGGCCCCACAAACTGCAGCGAGTCGTGCAGCAGCTTGAGGAAGCCGGCGACGACGAACTTGAAGCCAAACGCGCGGCTGAGCGCCCACGCGAGGCTGGGCTTGCGCTTGGCCGTCTCGAGGTTCCAGTAGTGCTGGAAGCGCTCGGAAATGTGCTCCGCGCGATTGGGCGCGTCCAGCTGGTACAGGTCGTCTGCCTCCAGCGGGCGCTCGTTGCCCAACTTCATGAGCGGCGTCACCCACGTGAAGAACACGGACGAGCACCAACCGCCGAACTGCGACGGACTGCGGTCCCCCAGGCCGGGCGCGTCCGCCGACGCCAACGGCGCGTACGCCTCGTTCTTGTCCAGCGGCAGCAGCGGCTGCTTCTCGGCCTTCTTCGCCCCCACCATCTCTTCGCTCTTCTTCGTCTTGGGCTCTCTCTCCTTCCGTCGAGGGGGGCGCGCTTGGTGGTGGCGCGCTCCAATCGCGAAGTGAGCTCTGCCCGAGCGATGGACGGACGGTTGCGCCAAGGGTCGGGCACTGCAATTATTGCAACGCCCCAACCAGATCGCGCGATCTGCGCGCAGTGATTGGTGGAAATTTATGAGGTGGGGGTGCAGTGGGATTCGGCCAATCACAGCGCGGCGTGGGCACGGATCGGGTGGGATGATCACGGCATGCAGCAACCGTTGCGTCGGCCGAGGCTGTTGACGTGCGGGATGGATACATGCCACATGGCAGGAATGGCTCGCCTGCGATCACGTGATCCGGCGGCGACATTGGTGGCTGGCAGCCACCACTCCACCACCGGTGGAGTGAGGTGGCGTGTTCGGTCCATGCTGATGCGCGTGCGATCATCGCACAGATGTGGCGCAGTCAGCGCTGCCAAGTGTTGGTCTGTCCAAACAGGGAGGAATGAATGCGATGATTGCATGGTTTTGGTAAATTACTGAATCGGTGCTCCTGTTTGTGGCTGTTTTGTATCAACGTGTGTTGAAGTGCACCATCATTCTGCCACGAGCAAGCGCGGGAAGCGATGGAAGCGCGCGGGAAGAGACCGATGGAAGCGGCCGTTCTGCAGCGCGTGCGCTGTGAAAAGTGCTCGCAACGACAGCTTTGTGCTGTGTAGCGACTGCTGTGACGGATTGGATTGGTTTGATCGTCGACCGATTTGGCGCGACCAACTTAGCACACACGCACGTGCCAGGCGCGCTGCTGCTGCCACCGTCGCGTCGACGCATCGAGCAAAGCAACGCTCAGCGATGCCATGAGCTTCCGCATCCATGCCGTCGTGCCCGATGAAGCAGATGAACCGGCGATCCATGCCGTCGTGCCCGAAGAAGCAGTTGAACCGGCGATCCATGCGGTCATGCACCTGCATCGCCCTGGGCGGAAGGAATCGACGATGCAGAAGACGCTGCGGTCGCTCAAGACCGTCCGGGCGCACGTCGTGAGCAAGGGTGTCGTGTGGTGGCACACGCTGATTGGCGTGCTCTACGTGGCAGCGACGCTGTTTGGCAGCAGTCGCTTCCTGGCCAAGTCGCAGGCGATCCTGGCGAACGACTTCTTCTGGGCCGAGTTCAATGCGACCATTGGGGGCGTGTACGCCGCCAACGCCTTTAACAGCGTGCTCTTCGGCGTCGCCAGCGCCACGACCATGGCGCTCACAGACCCGTCGTTTGCCATACTGGACACGTTACCTTTGTCGGCCACGGCGGTCGAATTCAACGCCAATTACGGACGACTCGTCCAGTTCCATCGACTGACTGCAATCGAGCACGGCATCGTTGGAATGCGTCGAACTCCGGCGGCCCAAGCGCCGACGGTGTTCACACAATATTGCTGGGTTGACTTTGATAAGCGATGGAGCCTCGCACACACAGCCAAGCGGGCAGAACGCTGTCTCCAAGAGCACATGCGGACCAATGGCGCCGTGTACATGGAAAGTATGCTGCGCAACGTCAAGTGGGACGTGTTCATAAGCACTTGGGAGGACAGGTTCATGTCTGGTATTGCCAACGCTGTGCTCGAATCGCCCGACGGCGCTGCGTTCCTGCAGGATGCGCAGCGCAACGCATTGGTGCCGTTGGAACAAGAGGCCGCGTACTGGCGGAGCAAGGGCATCACGCACTATCAGTTGCAGTGCCAGCCTGCGTGGCAGCTTGGGCTGGATGAAAAAGTGGAGATCGTCAACGCCCTCGGCATACGGAGTCTGTTCACGATCAAGAAGATGCCATTTTCCTCTGCCGATCGCACGTTTGGAAAGCTTTACTGGGGCCCCGCCAGCGATTTCTGGGCCATTGTTGACAATAGCACGCGCCTTTCGGGCATGAGTCTTGTGCGCAACTCGACCGAGTTCTTTGGAAACTACGATATTACCATGGAAGAGATCCTGGTGAAAGATGGATGGGTCGATTCTCCTTTGACACCTGCAGACGAGATGCTGCGTGACGCTATCGGTCCGTTCGGTTCGATCGATTCAGTCTGGACCATGTTCCCACCGTCTCTCTTCAATTTGGTGCAGCTGGTCAAGACCATCGTGCTATCGGCAGTGATCAAATCGCCATCGGCACAGCAAGCGTTCTGGAATGCCTGTCTTGGGACCAATCTCGTCGTGATGCCGCAAAAGTGGCAACAAGATATGTGGATGTTCATGGGTGGAAGTCCATTATGCAGTGACGCTGCACCATCCGGATTCGTTGCACCGCAGTTTCTGCTGGATGAAGCATGCAGCCGCGTCGGGCCAGAACAGTTGCGCGGGTCGCGGATGTCCTTCGCATTTGCATATTTGGCGGCTGGTATCCAAACCAACAACACAGAGGAACTGGTTGCACTCTGTAGCACCGGGACGCTCAATATCGATGGTTGTGTCAATGGACTGAGTGGAGTACATTCGTTTGTGAACCAGTATCTCAGCCCATCTGATCGCTTGCTTATCGCCAACCAAGTTGCGATCACTCGAAGGGATCTCATACCGCTGAACGTTAGTGTGATGCAGTACGCCCAACGTCAAGGTGAGATGGTTGAGTCCGCGTTATTGATCCAACCTTTGCTCGATGACACTACCGATGGGTGGAACGTGTTTGGATGGATGTTTCTTCTGGAATGGGCAACTGGTGTACGGGAAGTCGTGTCATTTCAGGGCGATAATGGCACAATCACGTTGATATCGGGGAGCAGCAGCACCACATCCATCAGCCCGAGCAGCCCAGAAATTCTGGTAAGCGTTGCACCGTATTTGCATTTGGCCGTCCAATATGTCACGATGGTTCTCGTTTTTGTGGCACTGCTGGTGCTCTTCTACGCATTGCTGAATCGTTGCAACATCGCTGGAAAAAATCTACTCGAGTTCAATCGTGTGAGTGGCATCGTTTGGGTCGGTCGGCCACTGTTAATTCTGCGCGGTGTTGTAGCGCTGTGCATGCTCAGCTCATCCAGCCCATTGATGGTCCAACGCGGAGAGCTGGTGTTCATGGAAGAAGCGACGCTATCGTGGTTCAACAGCATCATCACAACGGGAGAGGCCACGTGGCTGATTTTTGTTCTCATCGACCTGCTGCTCGTGTTCACACGAGGATTGACCCATACCTACGCTCCAGTCGCGACACAGACGCTGTGGCTAGCTACCGCTCTGGTTCAGTTGCTGAATCCGATGCACCACACCATGGTAGTGGATCCGCAATGCGAATTCATCACGCTAGATGCCCAAGCTGTATGTATCAGCGGCTCTATCAATATCGGTAGCCTTCGGCGTCTGGTGACCATTCTCATTATCACGGGCACCAGTCTTGTGGGGTGCTACTGTCTTGCTCGCGTTTGCAAGAAGAAACGTGATGTACGGATTGACGGTCTGTTTCTACCAGGCATCGCCCAGGAGATGTTCCAGCAAGGCGCGTGGGTGCACAACGATGAATGGTTCGTGGATCCCGCTTCTGCGGCCATGGCTGGACTGATCACCGTCCGAATGTGGGACACGGAAAGTGTGCTCGACATCAAAACCTGGTCGGTGTTGCAGATCCATCATTTTGAAAATCCCCCGTCATCCCGGAGCAACACTCAGTCGTCTCGAAGCATCGCTCGGTCGTCCCGCAGGTTGTCGTTGGTAACGGTGCCGACGCGACTGCGCACTGCATTGTGTCTCGGTAGACTAAAACTAAAGCGCCGGTAATGAAGAAAAGCCTTGTGAGGTGACCTGACAGGACGAGTACTGCCTATTAGACAAGCATGTGTCTGGCGTCGCTGATGCCATGAAAGTCTCTGATCCTGCAGGTCCCCGCGTTGGCTTTGGGCCGGGAGGCGGTGCTCAGGAACTTCAGCGGGATTCGTGATCAGCCAAGAAGACCCGCGATTTGAGTATACAACGTCACTGACAAAATCACTTGACTTACGACGTTACTATATGCACACACTAATTCTTTTGAACGCTTTTCTGGCAACCACCACCCCCTGAACAAGCTCTTACATCTCTCTCTCCCCACGCGGCCTGCAGTAGTGCTTGGTCGGGCGGCGACCTTACCACCCGTAGTTGCCGTCAGCTTCGCCAGCATACTCACCGAAATCATCGAAAGCGTCGGCTCTGTTTTGAAATCGCGAGTAACCTCCTGCTGCACGCCCTGCTGGCGCCGGTGCCGCGTTGGTTGCCGCAATCGTCGTCGAAGCTCCATTTACAGGAGATGTCCACTTCGACGCCGTTCCGCCATTTGGTTGAGTTCCACCATTTGTTGGAGCCACGCCATTCGCTGGAGCGGTCCCGTTCGTTTGCGTTGCTACGTTCGCGTACGGCTTCGAGTTGTCCGCACCCTTCAGTGGGATGCAGTTGACTGTAAAACCAAGTTAGCCGCGACTCGGACACGAACCACGCAAAACGAATAGTACGTACGCTAGTATTGCCTTTTTGAGAAGCTTGTTTGTTGCCCTTGCACTTGGTCACTTCGATTGGCACCTTGGAAGGCAAGTAACGCCCATAGGTCGTCAGGCAGACACCGTTCGCCTGCACTAGATCGTCGTCGCACCGTTTCGCAAGGACCCTGGAAGTAAGCAAGCAACATGTGTGAATGTGAGCACAGTGTGTCAAGCGTGCAATTGCACAGTGCACGTACATAATGCAACAACTGGAATCCCCAGCCGTAGTCTGTATTTCCCCACCCCAAGCTGCAATCTGCTGGAAGGTCCATAGGAGGCGCGTTCGGGTCCGTGGCGCCGCAGGCGTTGTCGGTAGCGAAGGATGGTACGGGATCATATCGCGCTCGTGAATCTGCAGAAACTCGCGGAGGTTCTTGACACCAGTCTCGGCAAACATGACAGCCAGCTACCACTGGCTCTGGCTCGGATCGCCATTCCACCGGTAGCGAGGGTAGATCTGTGGTCCATCGATCTCGCCGACATAGTCAAATTGCTGGGTGGGTGGACGGGAGTTGGACTTCAATTGGGCTCTCGGTTCAAGCAGGATGCCATGACTGGATGCAGCTGGCACTCCAACAAAGACAATGGCAGCGACCGCAAACTTCATCATCTCGAAAGACATGGTGGAGTGGAGGATGGATGTGGCGGATGCGCGCGAAAGGAAAAGTGAAAGGTGCTGAGAAAGTCAACTTTGGAAAGTTGGACCAACCAACGAAGTCAGGCATCGGCTGTCAGCTCTGAATGCTTTAGATATCGGATCATCGGCCCGAGTGGTCCGCATACCAGTTGGTTTGAGAACCTTGACGGTGGTTCGGGCTCCGTCGTCAGTCAACGAACTCATGCTGTTCACGCCCATGATGTTGCGACGGATGAATGTCCTCAACACAACCAACGGCCCCATGACGCCGGCTGAGCTCGACTAGCTTGTGGTGAACGTGTTGAGTGCTTTCAAAACAGCGTCCAGTTGTTGGCACAGCAAACATGCCTGCTGTCAACAGGCCTTTGGTACCTCTGCTCGCTCATCTTAAAACTGTGAGATGAGCAAGACGGCTGACCAAATCCTTTTGCGGTGGTGTCAGCGCGGGTCTGACAGCGTTTGCATCGTATCCACACCACGAGCAAGGCATCACACAGGGTGTGGTGGCGCCACCTCACGACCCCCACGCTATTGCGGAATCACGCACCAATACCGACATATGGCGTGACGGAAGGGCACCACCAGGAGTGGAGCCTGCGGGTTAATTTGACTCAACACTGGGCGTGGAAGTCGAGCTTCAGATGCTTGCCCACCTGCAGTTCTCAACAACTCCAGACTGTGGACGGCATAATTGGTTCCTGGGAGCGACTGAAGAAAGCAGCACTCATCCTCTGCTGCCGAATCGCTTCACGGGCACGCAGGCGACAACGCACTACGTACAGACAGCGCCTGCAGACACTCGGCTGCCAACTACGCACAGTCATAGCCAGTTTCTCCGCCACACCCACTCGTCAGGGAGTGGACAGTGGAGGCCAGGATACGACGATTTGTGCCGATGAGGCCGGTCTGCATGCCACGGCCAAGCAACTCCAACAACGAATCACCGCGATACGCCAGCAGCGTGCCATCCACATGGTACGCCGAAATCAAAATCGGTATCGCGGGCGATCCGGCCCCGCCACCAAAGCGTTATTTGCAAGGTTCTCGACCAAATTTGCTGCGAGGGGTGTATATGATTTTGGATCATCTATTACGACGCAGTGGCAGCTGCATGGCAGCCGATTATGCAAGCGCCGCGTCGAGACTCCCGACGAATCAGCGCTTATTTACGTGAAATCGCACCGCGACGAACGCTTGCTGCCCACCACGCCTCCGAGCTCACGAGGGACATCACTGAGGACGAGATCAAAGTGGCGCTTCGTCGCTGTCATCGCGGGAAAGCTTGCGGGCCTGATGCCCTGCGGAACGACTGGTTTCGGGATCATGAAGACCTTCTCCTACCGTATCTGACGAAACTATTCAATTGTTGTCAACGCAACACAACCGTCCCGGCAAGTTTTCAGGCGGCTCATATCTATTGCCTACCCAAAGTATCGAATCCACAGTCGGGTCTTGAGTTCCGCCCACTGGCGCTACTCAACTCCGATTATAAGATCTTTACGCGGCTCTACAGTTTGCGTGTCCGGAAGGCGCTACCATCGCTCTTGTATGAAAACTAGACGGGCTTTGTGCCACATCGCTCCATCCATGACACTGTCGCTCTGCTTCGTGCGTACCAAGACCCGCAGCATGCTGTTGACAGAGCTGACCAAGCGGCGATGCTCTTAGATTTTACGAAAGCCTACGACACCCTTGACCGCAACTTTCTCGTGCAGACCGTGGAGGCTCCAATTCCCAGCTCAATTCGTCGCGTTAGTCGACAAACTCCACCACGGGACGACAGCCAGTTTCCTCCTCAACGATCTGCGGTCAAGTACGATTGCAGTACATAGCGGCATCCACCAAGGATGTCCCCTGGCGCCATTACTGTTCGTTTTGGCGATGGAGCCACTGTACCGCCGCATCGAGATGAATGCTGCATTCGTCGGGATCGATTTGCCAATGGCGAATGCGGGGTACACAACGTCCGAATAGCCGGATATGCTGATGACACGACAATTTATACCAACAACCAGACCGATCGTGACATCACCACCGAGGTCCTCCAGCAGTATGGAGCGGTCGCTGGCTTACAAGTCAATGCCACCAAGACCGTCCTCTTGCCAGCCACAGCTGAACATGCCGTGACGGCGACCAGCTGCAAGGTTGCAGAACGCACTGCCATCATCAGATACCTTGGGATACCGTTCATGCTCCAACGTGACGAAAGGAAGATCTGGCACCACATCATGGCACAGGTCAGAGTCCGTCTCACGTTGGCACTCCGAAAGACATCCAACGTGATCCAACGAGCGCAGCTTGCCGCTGCCATCATTGTTGCCAAGGTTACTTTTGTATGTCGCCACGAATGGCCGTCCAAGGTTCAGGTCGCAACCATGCAACGATTTCTTAACATCTTCGTATGAAACGGCCATTTCGATACTGAGGATCGCTCACGCAGTTGGCTCAAGGCGACTCTCGCGTATCGCTCACTGAATGACGGCGGCATTGGGTTGCCCAATCCACGATCGCATCTCATGGCACTAGCGACTACAACAGTGTATCATCAAGCCAACATTCCTCCGTACCTGAGGGTGGCACATTCACGAGCTCTGGCACACAACTGTGCCATCCAGCCTCACGGGACGAACCTCACAGCGCCAAAGTCTCAAGCAACGATGCTCGAAACCGGTGCCCGTGTCATTGCCTGCACACCGGCTGCTGTCCGTTCGGACGCCACAATTGCAGCTATCACCAGTGCTCACTCCAGTTTGCGAGCGATGCCGCTCTCCCACCGGCATTGGCAACGGGAAAGACTGTGGGTCGACACCACAATGATCTGCCCCGACTTGAACAAGGTGCTCCGTGGATCAAGGTCAGACCACGGACGCTTGAATGCGGCGTGGCTTCAACTCTGTGATGTCGGGGTTGGTGCATTTCTCCTCATGGCAGACGCGACAGAGCTCACGAAAACGCACATCTCGGAGCTTGGAGCAGGCAACACTATTTCCCAACTCATACATTGGAGATGGGAATCGCACAACTTGATATCATTCGCGCCATGTGGTATCGCCTATCCGATGTCCAACAAACAAGACGCACAATTCAACGCACTGCTCGCCAACTACCCAGAAATCTTATCACGGCCAGCGCCGCCCAACCAACTCATGGTTGACAGCGGCGTTGATTTAGAATACTCCGTATACGTCCGGCCGTCCAAGTGTACGCTCCATATCCACGAGTGGCCAGATCCCCAGCCCATCAAGCGCATCATCCACACGGCCAGCCATGCCAGTATGTGGGATACTCCGACGTGATAAGGACGCTGTGGTCGGGTTTCTACCATCGCTGATCAGTGTTGCTCAGCTGTATGTCAATGACAGCACAACCCGGATGACGTATGGTGCGGTCTACAAACACTTGATCTCCACGGAAGAGGAGGTAGGCAATCCAGCCTTTGACGAAGTACAATAATCGGACCTGCACAATCACCCAGTGGCGACGGCAGCGGAACGGCTCACTATGACCCGATTGAAGCTAGGTCGTCTCAACCTGCACGTCGCCGGCCGTGATGCGCCTATATGCCCACACCAGGAATGCGGCACCATCCGAGCCACCGTGGACCATTTGCTCTGGGACTGCCCTCGGGCGAGAACTGTTTGGGACGTAATCTGGACCCGGTGGCAGCTACTCCTCACGTGGACTACATGGCGAGATCTTCAGATGGCAGTACAGGCGTGGACACCCCAAAAGTTCCCACGCACGTGGCGCACGAAAGTGTCAGCGCTGCAGAAATGTGAGCCACCATATGACCCAAAGCGCACCCTCACCACGATCTGGACAACAGAAGCTCTGGCTGCCATCCACATGGTCTATCGAATCCGAGTGGCGGCTTTAAACGCGCAGTCCTTCGCAATGCCGGCGGTTGCCGAGATGTTCACACGTCAGTTACGTCAGCTCCAATGGGCCATCCAAGGCCAAGTGTACGGCGATGATGCGCGCGAGCTATATGCTTTGATGCAGGAGCCATTGCCACTTCCTTGCGTGCCGCGTGACGACCACGAATGGGTCATGTTCTTTGATGGCGGGGCGAGGGGAAACCCAGGACCAGGTGGATCCGGTTGTGTGCTTCTACGACCACATTGAACAGCGTTTGACGTCGTCTGGATCGGAAGCGAGTTTTTTCCGGCGTCGACAACCAACAATTTTGCCGAATTCGCGGCATTACGCAACGGCATACGCGCTGCGACAACTCATGGCGTTTCGACACTACATGTCATAGGTGACAGCCAGCTCATAATCCAGATGCACCAAAGCATGCGCACGCCCCGCGCTGCGCACTTACGGCTACTGCACGAACAAACTTTGACGGCACTCGACTCGATAGCCACGGTCACCTGGCACCACCACGTCCGCGAGTTTAACAAGATGGCGGACTGTGCTGCAAACTGGGCCATGGATCAAGGTGCATCCACTGTCTCCACTCACCCGTACACTGCGCTCTACGCGGCGGTTTGCAACCACTTGGCCAATGACATCGGTCACTGGTCGGAGCGTCGTTCACAACATATCCGATCGACATCATAGCGGTCGTCCTGGGGAAATGAGTTGCTTCGCAACTCTTTCCCCCCAGGGGGTATTAGCCTTAGTTTCTCCTCTCTCTAGTCCACCTGCAGTTGTAATCGCACCTATCCGGATACCGTACTGGTACCTGCACTGAAGGTACCAGGCGATCACGGGTCAATTCATCCACGCCACAGGCCAGCCCAGATAAGATCTAGCGGGTCATATCTTGACATGGGTCTGCTACTGTATCACTTTCTGCAGGTTCCGGTCAGGTCATGATTCTGGTCTGGAAAAATATTAGTCAGTGAAACAGCTAAACCGCACGGCCAAAATGCCGGCTCACAACTGCCGTGCGGTTAGGATGCTCCGATGCACTCAATGCACCTATTTCACTCCCCCTCAGATGAGCATCGGTGAAAGTGGTGCGACAACTGTTGTGGGTCACACTGCTGGCGTTGGTCGTGACCCCACTGGCGGTGCCAACAATGCGGTTGGTTGCAGTGCCGGCGACCGAAGTGGTGGTCATCGTTGGGACCGCACTGGCGGTGCCCACAATGCGGTGGGTCGCGGTGAAAGCTGTGATCGTGTAGACACTGTGGCGGCGACCCACAGCAAGGATCGTGGAGCAGGACGAACTACTGGTCTTGGCGAGCGCGGTAGCGATAAACGCAGTGGTGGTACCGCCAAACGCCGCCGAGGCTCCAGCTGGAGCAATGTGGCATCGGATGCCTCGTCGGGAATCCTTGACGTCTGGATAGCCGACGAGGCAACCGATTCCGACGATTCGAAGGCGATCGACGAAGAGTATAGGTGAAACGAGTGGTAGGATATCGACTCGTTGAAGGCCAGATCCTCGTCAACATCTACCGTCATGGGTTACCATCGATGATCTCAGCGAGGATCTCGCCTTCACGATCAAAGAGCAGATTGCTATGCTGAATTAAAAGTCACAGGTTGATGGAGGAAAAATTTCCCATGAGTTATGTGTTGTCTTTGGCTGGTCAGGTCTTTGGGTCACGGATCAAGACTGAGACCCGACCAGGATATGACCCGCTAAAAAGCCTTGCGCCAGCCCAAACAGCTGGAACCAAAAGACCTTGCCAGTTCTTGGTGCTGGGCGCAAGACAACCCATCTTCGAAGTGCTGTGTTTTGGTTCCAGCACTTGAATGCTAAATGTACCGATCCATGGGTGGAGGAAAGCAGTTGGTTTTGTGCTGCCCTGCAACATAGTGGTCGCAGGGATATCAAAAAGCAGTGCCCTCTTCAAACCATGACTCAAGCATCTGTGGAACCGGAACCACCAACGCGATCAACACCGCTCAAATGTTCGGCTACAAGTACGTCAGTGAGATCAATGGATCAGTTCTCTCGTCTTGGGGAGTGGTCAGTCGCAAGGAACCAATAGCAACCGGCGACCAGGTTGTCGGCTCCGGTGACCAGAGCCTGCGCGAATTTCCAAGGAACACGATCTCGACGTGATTCCCTTCTACAATGGAATGTGTGACGAGAGATACGGCCACATGGACTCACGTGCAGACGGCATCTTCCGGGGGAATACATGACCAATGGATGGGACTCCCAGCCAATGCACTATTCGAGTGGATCCACGCCACTTCGTGGCGTTTGATCACGAACAGGCAGCGATGACCACCGCTCTCTGATGAGAATGCATTGAATACGAGTGCGTGTTCTGCTTGCATCCCTTCTCATGTATCGTACGGGCAAATATTGCAGTGGTGGTGTGATTCGTTGTACAATAAACCTAGTGGTGATAATGATCTCGGATCTAACCATCTAGAAGACTCGCTGTAAATGGGCTTCGCTCTGAATTGAGCATCCTCAAGCTAACAATGCCATGAAAGCGAGCACGCCAGCTAACTGACTGAGCGAGGTGAATTCACCTCCGTGGATCTGAAGCTGCTCAAGATGATCCAGTGCAGGACGCTGGAACGACGACGTCCTTCCCGCCACGGACGATAAGCCTGACGAAGCGCTGGTGTTGGCGAAGGACGCAAACCTCGACAGTGGTGAGGTTGCAGCACTGGTAGGAGGCATTCCTGCTAAGCTCTGCAGCTGCTTCTGTTCATCGAGTTCCCGACGGCAAGCAGATAGCAACGCGTCCAGGAATTCTGTCGGGTTCTGATGATATAGCTTGCGAACAACCAGCCCAGCAAGTGCCACCTCTTGGTCGGCTCCATTGCGAGCGGTGACACAAGGGCTCTCCAGCGGCTCGTGGAACACCGACGTGAGTCGACCAATGAGCGCACTGTGGACCTTGCGTGTCTTCTCAATGACGCCCTGATGCTCTGGGGACAATGCGGTCTGAACGTGTAGCTGTAGAACGCGCTGTGTCAGTTGTCTGACAGCGTCCACTGTTTCTTGGTCATCTGTACTGGTTTGAAGGGTTTTCAGCCATGCCAGTGCTGGCTTGAAGAACTCGATGGCGCGATAACTATCGCCCAGCGCACGGAAGAGCTCACCCAGCTGCAGCATGGACTGCAGCACGCACTCGTCCATGGACTCGCACGTTTCCTTGCGCAGTGTATATGCCCGCAGTGCCAGGCGATACGCGGACTCAAGTGCTTGCGCATCGCCTTGTGGTCCAACCGCCTGGCTCAACTCGACGTGCACTTGCGCCATGGCGTAGCAGCACGTCGCTGCAGCTAGCTTGGTCTCCACAATGTCGTGCTCGGTCTCTTGATCTGCGAGTTGATCGTACACCGTCAACGCATCGTCCAGGACGCCCAATGCACCTTCGCGATCACCAGTTTGAAGCAGTAGATCGCCCTGTTGCTGACGCGTCATAGCATAGCGGATGCTTAGGCGGCCATAGCAATCACGCACGGTTCCAACGCACTTGTCCATGTGCTGCACGGCCAACGACCACTCATCCATCGCCACACTCATATCGACCATCAGCTCGAAGACACGGACGACAAGCGGGTGTGCCGTTCCCAGCGCCCATTGTGCGGTGCTCACTGCGAGTGCAAAGTGCTCTCCAACAGCAGCGTAATCTCGACGCAGACTGCATGTCCTCATCAGCACCAAGTGCGCGTACACAGCGTTAGCACTTCCGGCGACATCGCCTTCATCCAGAGCCAGTCGCGCCAACTTGTCGGCTTCCTCCACCCTTCCCAATTCCAGGGCGAGCTCAGCCGCCTGTGAGAGCAGGCGAGACACTGGCCGCTGGTCCGTCGAAGCCAGCGACGTGTCCGCGATGGCCACTTCGAATAGCACACGTCGTAGACCAATCTCGTCTTGGAGATCGACGTCGTCGAGCAAACGGAGACAGCGTAGCGACGTCCGTGCCAACAAGCGCGTGCGCGGCAGCAGGGCTTCGATCTGGTCCACGCTGAAGGGCTCTGGGATGTTAAAGTCGATCGGCATGTCTGTGGTGACCATGACCAGGTTGATATGCGCCTGCAGCGCCGCCCACAGCTGCGGCAGGTGTACGAGCTCGTCCGCGAGTAAAGTGTCCAGTGTCCACTCCAGCGCCATGGGAAGTGCGAACGTGTGTGCCACCAGCGGCAGGATGTGCTCAGTCCAGAAGGCCTTGGCGTGTGGCGACCCAGCGCCAAACACGAGGTTGCAGAACGCGACAAGAGCGCGCTTGGCGTCACCAAGCATGAGTACGCGCGTGGCTCGAACACTGCCACTGTCGGTGAGCGCCATTGCCGCGTCACCGGTGGCAGCGAGAGTTCGAACGTCGCGAAGCAAGCTGGGTGCGGACTCTCGCGTGATGGTGCGCAGCACGTGGTCCAGATCCTGCTTGCAGGCACGCGCGAGCATTGCTGTGAGAATGAGCCGCCGCGTGTGCCGTCGCGTGGCGCACTCGAAACACAGCCCGAGATATCGAGCGTTGATGCCCGCGCGGTGCATGGCCGCCACCAGTATCGCAGGGTCGGCGTCATTCCGGTCGTCACACTCGAACTGCTGCACAAACTCGGGGACAGCGACTATCCGCAGATGATCGCTCGCTGCGTGAGCTGCCCGACGCAAGAACCTCCGTTCGAGTTCCGTTGGTCCAGCACCGGACGATTCTTGGTCACGAACTCGGAGTAGAGCTGCGGAATGTAACGGGAAAACATCTCCAAAGCGCTGCACGAACTCCGGACGCAACTTACAGACTTGGGCGATGCGCTGGGCTGTGGCTGCGTCAATTGTATCTTCGTCGACGCCAAGACTATCGGCTGGGCACAAGTCCGCGAGGTTGTGCAGGACAATAGCGTCGCTGCGCTGCTCCATACCCATGGACAGAGGCATGAACCATTGAAGCGACGAATGCGCTGGCTCGTCCTGCTCGCGTTGCGATCCTTGGAGGCTCTCAGTCAGCAAGCCAAGGTTGTCCACGACAGTCCTCATGCGATCGCTAATTCTCTGTGTCCGATTGTTGGTCGACCCGTTGAGATCTTCAAACGTGTGGGCGGTGATGGAGCTGGCCGTCGTTGCCACCACCAGCATCCGGTACCCGAGGTAATCCACGACGCATTGCAATGGCACACATGCATTGCATTCTGCGTCCTCATGCGGTTCACAGGCGCGATCGCTGTCTGCGTCATGCGCGGCTGTCTCGAACAGCGCTGTGTGGCATGCCCGCGCTGCTCGAAGTTGGTGCCCGAGCACTTTGCGGGCAAGCGTTTCCGTCGCGCCATCTTGAGCCAGCGCTAGGTACAGCAACATCCCTGCTCGTTGATACTTGACAAATGCTGCACGAACGTTGCCCACGGAGGCGGCTCGGCCACCCGTAGCAAGGAAATGGTCGTCAGGGGCATCATCAAGGTACAGGGATGTACTCAACTTGTGCGCATCGTCCAACCCGAGCTGCTGCACCACTTCGGTGGCGAAATCTTCGGCGGCTTCGCGGAAGCGCCGCACGACCGCCGACACTTGAAGCCCATGACGAAACACGTCTGCGAGGTCGGTCGCAGGTGTCACAGGCGCAGTGTTGACTTCAGTTCGAGTAAGCTCGCTGAATCGGTCACCCCAGGTCCCTGGTGCAACCGTGAACTGCCAGGTTGTGGGCTTGGCGCATGCCGACACCAACGGCGTTGCCACCCCGAGGGGCGGAGGTCGATTGCTCAGCACGCTCTCGCTCTGACTTTTGAAGCGCAGCTTGGGTTGCTGCTCAAGACTATCCGCCTGATCGTCACTGGTTTCCTTGGCAACGTCTTTGGGCTGGTATACAAAACTGTCGAGCTTTGAGTGCTCGTTCGCCTGAGCGCTGGCAATTGCACCTGCCAGACTGGCGCACCGCACCAGTGGGTAAGCGGAACCCGATGCAGCGGACGACACGACTGGCGCGTGACTTCGCAAGTACGTCCTCATCCACGAGAGAAAGCGCTCTCGTGCGATCTTGCCCTGGAAGAACGGGTCGACATCCTGTTGCACCGCCGTGAACTCGCATGGCGTGCCCTGCCATCCGATCGTGTCCAGGAGCACACGCAACTTACTCACATCCACTTTGCCAGATTTCCGTGGATCGTACTGAAAGGCAATCCACAACTCCGTGCGTCAGTGATGCGAGCTCTGCATGGGGATTGAATCAGCACCGCGCACCACTGCAAAGGCTTCCTCCGCACGTCGAAGCTTCTCCAGCACACTATCAAAACGCCAAGCAAGTCAGGCGACACGCTTCTCCATCAAGACGCAGGCGGCACGCACACTGGCGATTCGCTCGTGTCGCTTGAAGGTGTCATCGATCGGGACTGGAACGCCTGTTTCCATTCCTGCAGCTCGTTCTCGGACGAGCACGCAAAGGTTAGCGGCTTGGAACTCTGCCACACAAGCAGGTGTCAGTGCCGCGTGTGTTCCAGGATCCAGCGGTTCTCAAGGCACTGGTTACCTTTGAAGTAGTCTTGCCTACAAGCTGGAAAACGTGCTTGCGGTTGAGTTTCTTCTGCGAACGGCGACGATAGTCAAGCGAAGGTGTCGTGCAAAGGCACTTCAGACCACAGCGAACACCAGCATCCCGACCAAACTCACTTCATCTCCCACAACAAAGGCGACATCGTTAAGGTCGACCGCGCTGCTTTGTCGAGCACTGGGCAGTGAGAACACGGGCTGCTCGGAGCTGATGGGGAAGTACTTGAGCTGTTTGCCGTCGAGGTGCACCCATTTCTCGTGCCATTTCTGCCCAAATAACCCGAAGCCAAGCTGCGCGCGCATTGACGCAAATTACATCGCAACTCGCTCGTGCAGCAGCAGTAGCTGACACTCACCTTGTGCAGTTTGCCCGACTTGGGCTCCATGCTCGTGTTTCCCGACTTGCATCACCACGATGACCGAAACGCCACCCAGGACAGAATAAAGCGCCGTGAAACGCCGCGTGCAGCAATGTGGTCGCGGCGCAGGGACACTGGTCCATCGATCACCGCCGTTGCTGCTTCCCTTCCTTCGGGTAATCAGTCATAACGGTGCTAGGAACGAGCTGGAGCTCGGGTGCATCCTTCACCGTTGGTTGGGGAGGACGGAAGATCGCGCAATATGTGCAGGTGCATCAGCGTCCCATCTCGGACAGCCGGAAGGGAAGACGTTAGCGTGGTGGCTGGAATCAGCGCGCGCAGTGCATGCTCGCTCGATGCTGACCGACCGGGTGGTGACTCGGTCAGGCCTTGTTCTATTGGATTGCTGTTGGAAGTCGCTGATGGTACGACGAAGCAGATGATTAAGCTGCCTATATGGCGGATGAGTGATAGAGCGGCGTGTGCAATGAGACCAGCAAGAATGCAGCTCGGACTCCCAGGTCGTCCAATGGTTAATACGGTTGGTCAGGAGGAACAGAGCACACAGCTCGAAGATAAGCAAATGCATCAATACACAGGCTTGCTTTTACCGAACTGCGGCCAAGCCTCCTAGTTCGATGAACAGGTTATGAGCCCAAAGGCTGGCCGACAGGACCTGACGTCAGAGTACGTCAGGCAAGCAAGGGAAGCTGCAAGGCCCACGGCAGCGAGCTCGGACAGCTCGCGAACGTATGGGGAACCGGTCGAGGGCAACGCTGCGGCACCAAAACTCACCATGGATGCCTTGATGGCAATTTTCAACGAAATGAACGGTTGGGACGGCGGGTGGGGGGCGACAGCATGCGCTGCCACCACCAACGAATACGTTTGTCGGCCACGCGTTGGCACAACGCAAGAGCAGGACCGTATGGAACTCGACTTGATGGAGTTGGACTTGCGCCAGTCACGACTGCGCCATGACCTGGAAGCTCGCGACCAACAGGCAGAACGTGTGCACAACGAAGCACAAGAAACCATCGCTCACGAGAAAGAACGGATGACAGACGCGGAAGCGGCCGAGCGCAGACGCATTACGACAGAGGGCGCGTACTGCCGCGGCAAGGAGGCCACGATGGGTGCGCTACCTCAAACGCAACCAGCGGCGCTCGACCACCGCTCGACGCGCCAAATTGGAAGCGCTTTCCCAGCGGGTGGCCACGTGTGCCACCCACGAAGGTTGCCACGTTAAATGTGCGGGTGTGCTTGATGAAATTCCAGAATGTACTGTGCCAGTCAGTCCATGCTCAAATGATCAAAACCACGTGGGTGTGGGCACTTGCGTGGTTGGTGGCACGAGGAGATAAGCAGCGTCCAGGTCTTGATTTTCTGGACACATTTGCTCCTGTAGCGCGAATGTCCTCGTTCAGGTTGATCATCGGTTTGGCGGCGTCTTTGGATCTTCAATCGTATGCTGGAGATATCAACACAGCACATCTCAACGCCACGTTAAAAATCCCGTAGGACATTAAAGAGATCGATGGCTTTCCCTGTGAAACGGGTGATCACGTCTACATTGTCCGGAAGGCGCTCTATGGTTTACGGCAGGCTGGTTGTGAATTGAACCAGTGGTTTCTCTCAGATGCCTTCCAGCACAGTGCAATAGAACCATGCATCTACTATCGCAAGCAACGCGATGAAATTCATACTTGTTTTGGTATTCTGCTCATCACTTCGGTGCAAAAGACGTCCGCGCCATTCAGCGAATCCGGTGCCCAGTCCCTCATACACCTCAGTCCCGTCGAAGTCCTTTCGCTCTGAGTGCTGCAATTTTCTTCGAGCTGTGCCATTCGCCAAATTTCCGCAAACTTCGATCGCATTGCTTCACGTCTGGACTTCGGCATCTTCCCTTCTGGCAAATGAATCGGGCGGCCATTCCGGTCAAGGATTCGTGCTCTGGCCACGAAGTCTTGGAAACTCATTGGCTTTCTGACGTGACTTGGCTCGCGCAAACCAGGACGGCGTGTCCGCGTGATCGACCCTTCCAACTCTGTGATCTCCGACGGGGTTTCGCTGCGACTGACGCGTTTACGCACAATACGGGGTTCTGGTGGTGAAGGTTCTGGTGATTCAACAACGTCATCTTCCTCAACTGCGTAGTGGACCGTGCCTTGATCTGTGATCGAGACACGTGAATTCTCTGAGCGACTCGCAACACTTCACCAATCGAACCATCGTTCTTGTCGGCTCATCCATGTCAACATCCATCGAGCCATATGATTCGCACGTCGGACACCCACTGCTTCGTTTTGGTAGCTGGAAAGAACACCTTGCAGCCAATAACATCTCCAGCAAAGCATAGTACGAAACCAATCGTTGCATGGTCGTCTTCTCTGCGTCTATCAGGCGTTTTGGGAACGAGCACATACGCTAAAGCGCCGAATTTTCTGATGTCATCGATGTCTGGACGACATCCAAACATCTTTTCGAACAGTGTTTGTACCTGCTGCCTTTGTAGCAAACAGCGTACATCAGAGCGTCAGTGCAGACTGAACGGGGAAGCATCATCGTCTTGGTCATCTCACCGATTGACTGATGTGCGCTCTCGCAAGGACGTAGCTGTGAGCCCTCTGGGCCCACCTTGACGTGCTCAATGCCGCTCATAACGCGACTTCTCACACTACACACAGTTTCTCGTGCACTCTCACGATGAGCCGGCTCGACAGACTGCGCGGCTTGCTCACCTAGAATAAACCACTCAGTTCGAAACCTCAACCTGACAGACCTGAAATGGCACCTGCATCCGCCATCGGAGCTTTGGCTCCAACCAGCACACTCGTTCCGAGCCTGGTGGCGACGGCGAAGATGGTGACTTTGGTACAAAGGCCACGAATCGAGCAGCGCGCTGCAAGAGCCCGTCCGTCATTTGCACCAGTGATCACTGCTGATGTTTGCAATGGTCGTTGTGATCGCCATTGGTGACATCACGAAGCCAACAAGCGAAGTGAAGACCACCGCAATGGAGGGAGAAATGAAAGTGCACGCGGACACACCAATAGCGGTGTTTTCGTTTGCTGCGATGGAGAAGACATTTGGTGACCACATCACGAACGCATCAACGGTCAAATTTGATCCAGTTCTTCAGGATGTCCTGTTTCTCGATTTACTCAACAATGCCAAGTTGTTTCCGTACGATCCGACAACCATACATCGCTGCATTGTCCGAAACAGCACTTCCGTGTACGGCTGGTGCGAAGAACGGCGGGACAGTTCGTGGACGCGAACGCATCTCGTATTCTACCAGCCAGTATTGCCAGCCGAGCAGGTGATCCAAGCGGTTGCAAACGATGCGATCAAATCAAGCATCAAGAAAACGTGGGTGATGGCGCAGCTCACGCCGGACACCCAGGCATCGTACGTTGTTGGCCACATGAGTCTTGGTGACGTCTGGGTTCCTGGGTTAGCGGGTGCTGCGGCGCGGATTCCGTGTGACGAAGGCGTCACAGATCGAATCTGCGCTCGAGAACTCTCCCTCGCCGGACAGAATCTTGGTATCAGCTCGATGGTGTACGAACAGGTCTTCGTGGTGCGTTCCCAGAAGACAAACATCGCAGTTGTTCTTCTCCCGCAGGCTGATACGGAGATATACGCGTCCGCTACCGTTGTCCGGTACTTATACAAGGTTTTGCTTACTCCAAGATTCAGTCTCTCGACGCCAGCGTGTGTGACCGATCCATCGACAGCTTCCTGCTTTGTCGTCTCGTTTCGTCGAAGCAGCCAAGAAAACCACATCTACCTCGGAGACTGGCGTCTGGCGTACTGGCTACAGGTAACGTTCTTTGTTGCAATGGTTCACATGCTCACCATCGGGCAACAGTTAGGGCCCGCGCTTCGCTTCATCATCATCCTCCGTCTCCCGATTTTCAATATCCTCGCAGCTCAGACCGTGCTACTCGCAGTTCAAGAGTTTAAGGTGCTCATGATCCTTCGATACGGGAGTGGATGGGGAAAAGACCTAGTTCATCGTGTCTTGGTGCTCACATACGCGTACGTTGTGATTTGCTGTCATGCAATCCTCTCCAGTCGTGAGTATAGCGTGTCCAAGGCGCAGTACATGATGCTGGGCGCTGCGGTGGTGAGTTGCGGGGTCGTTATCGGTGTGACAAGATGGTTGTCGCTTGCAACGTCTGCGCCCAACGTGATCCAAAGCTGTTATTATTGCCAGAACCGTTCATCTTGCGCGAGTTCATCGTGCTGCACACCAAGCTACTTGTTGTGGGAGATAGGCACGGTGACTGTGATATATTTCCTTTGGGTCACCGCTGCCGTTGCACCACGGGTAATGCAGAACTTGCGATTGAGAAGAACTTCCAACCGACAAACCCTTGTAGCTCCAAGTGGTTCACCGAGACCAATGGATGCAGCGGAATTTCACAACAATTTCGAGCGCAAGTGTCTTAACCGTGAGATCATTGCTGAGTATCGATCTCACAAGGTCTACCGGATGCTTGGAGAAAAATGTGCGACGACGGACGTGGGACTCGCGTTGACCGGCTACTGTGCAACCCGCGACCACTTGCTACGCATTGACGGTGTCACGTTTAGCAGCTTGGTCTTGCTACTGCCCAAATGGTTTGTGAAGTTCGTCCCGGTGACAGTCACGGCTTGGCCATTGCAGCGTCTTCAGCTCACTTCGTCAGTGCAAGACCCTAGCTCTGCCAACGAAAATGCTGTTATGAGGAGAAGAGGGACCAGTGAAGACGGTGCGTCTGCTTTCGTTTGCGAAGTGTCTCCTCCACATGTGGAAACAATGCTTGTGAGGGGTTCGCGCCGTGTGCACATTAGCAGAATAATTCTGCAGTGGGGGCAACAGGAGCGAGTCTATATGTGACAGCATGACCAGTGACGGTAGGAAGCGTGTACTCGCACAGAGCGAAAGCAACCACGATGGTCGCCCTGCTGAACTAAAATCGCCGCGCTCAATGTCATCGATCAGCTCGAAACATTGCACGGCGTGTTGGAATATGGATCGACGTCTTCGGATCCTGAGAACACTAAATACAGTTCTGGGTTTTCCAGGACGAGGATCAGACGGTGGGGACGGACAACGCATGCACAATGGGGGCTGGCAGCCTCATTCACCATTCAAGCGTGCAGTGCACAGCAGCGGCCTTCTCCTCCCGTCGAAGTCCTTGTTCTTGGTTTTTCCCTCTAGGCACATTTGCCCCAGACACTAACGTGTTTCTTCCTAAGTCTGTGTGACTGCTCTCAATAGAGAGCGGCTCACAAATCCAATAGGTTATGAGCCCAACGGGGGCAATGGGTTCCAAGGG
>NSDO01000055.1:219509-254774 GCA_002286825.1 Lagenidium giganteum | reverse complement strand
GGCGTGTTGGAATATGGATCGACGTCTTCGGATCCTGAGAACACTAAATACAGTTCTGGGTTTTCCAGGACGAGGATCAGACGGTGGGGACGGACAACGCATGCACAATGGGGGCTGGCAGCCTCAYTCACCATTCAAGCGTGCAGTGCACAGCAGCGGCCTTCTCCTCCCGTCGAAGTCCTTGTTCTTGGTTTTTCCCTCTGGGCACATTTGCCCCAGACACTAACGTGTTTCTTCCTAAGTCTGTGTGACTGCTCTCAATAGAGAGCGGCTCACAAATCCAATACGGCGTACTGTGCACACATTTGTGACCGCTATGGAGCTTGCGTTCCATTGCCCCACCATCACAATGAGTGAACGAAGACTTTCCTGGAGACGATCAGCCACAATCGCGTTCCAGTGGTTTGTGCGTGTCGTTCTGCGGCGTAAGAAAGGCAGTGTTAGGCACCCAAGTGATTCAAGTAGCCATGATCCGTTTGGTGACATGGCTATATGAATCACCAAACTAAACGCCTCAAAGCGATATCTTCAACGACCAACCAACGCGTCCCATACTGCGCATGGCCGGCCACCGCCACGATTGTCGCGATCGGCGACATCGTCAAGCCAACCGAGCACCCGGCCAGGCTGTTGGCCTCACCCAAGGCTTTGTTTCCCTAAGCGCGTTGCATTCCGGAACGCACCTGCGTCGCCTTTGCAGCTGCACGTCCACTGCGATCGTTGTTGACCGCAGGCGACGATACAGCCGCCAAGCTGCCTGACGCCACGTCGACGCGCGAGATGGCGTTCGAAAAGACGGATCTGCAATTGCATCGCTCGCTCCACGCCGCATTTGGCTCCGCGACGCACTTTTCCACCATTCCGGTGCCGCAGCAGCACAGCTAATCGCCTGGCGTGCCCGCATTAGCGTCCTTTCGGGTCGTCAAGCAACATAATCAACGGACAGGATGCCCCTGATTGGCTGTAATTGTTCTGACGGTTTGAATTTGGCCAATCGTGTCAGTTGGGCGATTGAGTGCGTCAAACGAGCAAATGACAAAACACGTACCGTATTGTAGTGTGCAGACAAAACAGTACAAGACGTGACAGAACACGGAGCTCAGTCAGTGGCTCCTTGTACTGTCAAGTCGGTTTGGAATAGCTCCAATTCATCTGTGCGACCTCTGTTGCGCCGGGCTTGCATCTCAACGCAACCTCGATCGCCACAGAGGATCGCGGGTCTGCAAGGAGATCCGAAAGTCGCAGCTGAAGGCAAAGCAGGCGACCGAGCGCTTGGCAAAGAAAGCATGCCTTCGTGCTCAAGGTTGCACATGAAGCGTGCGTATGCATGGAGCTTCTGACCATCTATTTGGTCAAGAGCTCCCACTGCGAGCACAAGATGCATCGCAGTTGCTATCGCCGCCACGAATCCACCTTCGCCTTCATCATCCAACCAAACGCTGCTTGGGGTCATGTTCTTGTTGACCCATGTTTCGTCTTGATAGAATATTGGCCGTCCTTCTGCACGATAGGCCATGACTCTTTTGATGTACTCAACCCGCTGAGCTGCAATTGCAACATCTTCTTTTAAGTTTTGATAGTACGTGTAGCTCATGTGCACAGTCAGAAAGCGAAACAACGTTGACCTACTCCACTTCCACGTTGACTTTCTTGTCCCGCGCTTCGACGTCAAGGACTTGTGTAGTTTGTCGAGCGTGACATGCTCTTTCTTGGCGTAGATTTCAAAAATGGTCTGGCGAATGACATCAGCAAAAGACAAAGGCGCGTCCATCGCCCGCTCGCGCACTTCGTCATCCTCAAATGCCTCCCCATTCTCAATCTTCTTAGAGACGTTGCTGACGCTCTTTCTGCTGAAGTCAAAAACCTCCGCAGTGCGCTCAAAAGGACGGGATACATTGCGACTTAAACCCTTGAAGTAGGTAAGGCAATTTCAGCAGTGTCTTTGGAGATCTTGCGATGGCGGCGCTTGCGTTTGCTGTTGCTGCCACAGGGTACTGGAGCTCCATCGTGCAGCCTCTCTTTCAGGCGCCAGACAGGGCTGAGAGCTCCATCGTGCAGCATCTCTTTCAGGCGCCAGACAGGGCATTGGCACGATTCTGATCCGTGGTATTTTTGGCAGGAGGTCCTTTTTTTGTCAGATGTATCTTTTAGCACAATCCATGTGACTTATTTACTGAAACGGACTTTAATCTCTATTCCCCACCACCATTGTACTCATTTGGGTACAGAGCATTGTACCCAATCGGGTACACCAAAGTTAGTGAGATCAAGTCTAGGTCCACTTCCGAGTATGTTCAGGAATCTACATCATCAGCTGTGCACGATGGCCGACTCACCTCATCCACCTCGACATCCTCGAACTTCCTCTTGAGCCGCTCGGTCGAGATAATATCATTGAAAACTAGACTTCGTGCAACCATGGATAAAAACGAGGCGAAGTCCATCGGAGCAACTTCGTTCTCGAACTTGTACGCCAAATATGCATCCGTCATGCATATCCCCACCAGAGACCCAAAAACCCGGTGCCACCACTTGTGAGTAGTCCATTCAACCTCTAGCCGCAATGATCTCTTGATGCAATTGTAGAGTCCACAAACGTGAGTGCATATAATATGTGTTCGAACCGGTGTCTCGACATATGAAACCTTGATCCAAAATCACGAGCGCGACCAACTCCATCCTCGTCATCCGCTGTCTTCCAGTACGCTTTTATTCCACCTTTGCATGGGTCATACGCCATGGCGATGCGAATTCCCAGCCAGCGCAGAAATTCGCCTTGGGTCATCGCCAATTTGTGCTTTTGCAGAAGAACTGCGTTTGTGAATGTCACTGTTGAACTCAACGTTTCCATTGGGTAGGTGAGATAGAAGTACTTGATCGGGTCCTTGGAGCCAAGTTGGAGATCAGTCGGCCAGCGCAATCCCGCACGCCGATATCGTTCATGCGCGCCATTGTCCACCAATACCTCGATACATGGGTACCACTTCCGTCCATGGCAGTCAATGCCTTCATTCTCATCGAGTATGCTGCTGATGTCGTTCCCAATGCTCAAATTAACGGCTTCGCTGTCTTCAGAGGACGATGACTCGTAGGATTCGCCCTCATCCGCGTTGTTGTCGCCGTAATCGTCGTCAAACCGTGTCGCATCGAGCGATATCGAATCAGCATTTGCGTTCACTGGCGTCGGCAAAACAGAGGCTGGACGAGAAATTGCGCGTGCTGCTACTCGTTCAATGGCTCCACAATCCCATCGGATGTCGTACGTCCGCTGCCTCTTCTCCTTGTACACGGCAATGACCTCACCCTGCTTGCCCTGCAATTTCTTTGATTTGCCGACCACCCGGTCTGCGACTTGGAGTTGCTCGGCAACCATCTGGTCAACTCTCAAATGAGAGGCAGCGGAGGACTCCGCGACGCGTACCGTTTCTGACAGAATATGGTATTCACTTGTGTTCACTACCGTCACTAACTACGGGCAATAGTTTCCGTGTACCCATACGAGTAATTGTACTCATTTGAGTACAAGGTGGGGAATAGAGATTAATACAACCTAGGTTGCTGACGCCATGACTTGCGGACATTTGTTCCGCGATGCAGAGATTTTGCGCTGCAATGCAGAGAACCAGACGCAATTTGTGGAGGTTTGCCAGTAAACCCGGAGATTGACGCAAACTAAGGAGGTTGCTGTATTAAATTAACCAATCTATTCCAAATGCAAAATAGTCTAGTTGCTGTTGCTTGTGGAGATTTTGCCTACTCATGCAGACTTTGATGCTTCTTTCGGGGGGATGCTTGCGATTATGGGTTTTCTTGGCATGGATGATTGCCTGCGGCTGCGCGCACTGTTATTTGCCATATGATACGGCTTGGTGGGCCAACTAGCGCTAAGAGCAGGTGCGGCTATCATGACCTGTCGCATTGCACAGACCGCAAACCCGCCTTGAACGCACCTCCTCGCCTTGGCTTTGGATGCACCTCGTCTGTGGCCGTTCACTTGCAGACTTGTTCGGAACTGCCGGTGAGAGAGGAGTGAAGAATCAAAACTAAAACATTGAAAATGAAACAGACTGAGCCATCGCGAGCCTATGCGCAAGCCATGGCCAAGCCGCTAACTCGAACAGTGAAGATGTGGAACTTGCTTCTGGAGCAATCTGGGACACTGTAGACGCCATCTTCGCCTGTAAACTGGATAAGCCTGGTCATATTGATTGAGTTTTAGATCAGAATCAGCCTGATAGAAGGATGTTCTTGTAGAGGGAGACTCGCGTAGATACTCGTTCTTGATGTCGATCTCCATCGCTGCTTCAGCTGCAGCTCGCGCTCGTTAAGGTATTCCTGGTTGAGGCTCATAAAACCAGCCTTCTTGTCAAAAAGCTTGTCGCGCGCTTTCAGGGCTCTCTCGCGGGCATGCAACGCGCGCTCCTTGGGACCCACGGCCCTTTCGCGCGCCGTCAGTTCCTTGGCCAGAGCGATTTGCTCTTCCTCGTGGTGTTTGGCCTGATCCTCCAAGAGCTTGCTTGCCTCGATGTTGCCCTCGGTGGCTCGGTCCATGGTGGTGGTGCTGGTTGTTCTTCTCTCCGCGTGTTTGAAAGTGGGCGATCACGAGCGAAATATCAGAGCACAGGGACCAGAGGTCGAAGGCACTTCAACAGTCGTTTGTTCTCCGGTCCATGTGCACTGATCCGGAGTCCCTTTGTGTACCCATTAAAGTTCGGCTTGCCCGTCCCCATCCATCGCCTTTTTCGGCCTCTGAGTGCGTGATCGCACAACGCAATCATCGCGCAAAACCGTGCGCTCAAGGGGTAGCCGGGACACCCCTAAACCCCCTGGTTGCGTGATAGGTACTATATAGACTATATAGTCTCTCAGGGCCCTACCCCTTGCGTTGAAAAAATCGGCAGAGGGGTAGGAACCTCAGTGTGAGGCGTCACATCTTGCATGTCAGTGCAATTGTCTCTTCACAGCCTCTTTGAATCTTAACTCAATGAATTTGACTTTTCACATTCTCTCACTGGCGGCTTTAGCGAATCCATTTCCAACTCCTCGGTGAGAACTGGCTCGATTTCAGTTCCATGGCTGCCGCCGTAACATAGCTGCAATGCGTCAAGCGTGTAACACGCATCGAAAGCGTCGAATTGCTACGCGATGCGTCCAGAGACGCGGAGAGCCGCAATGAAGTGCCTGCAGGGGATGTCAAGCTGGTACATAAAGGCGCACGGGCACGTCTTGCCTTGAAGGTCGACCCGTCGGTAACTTACAGGCACTCCACCGGGTTGCGGGCGTACATCTTTGACGTAATAGACGCTGCTGTTGCTAGATGGAAGAGCAAAATAGTGCCCACTGTCGCTTCGCTCTTCGGCGAGAAGTGTGACAAGGCACGTCACACAGCACAAGAGTGCAATAGGAAGCGTTGACTTCCACGCAACCACGGACGGTTGCTCTGTGCCTTAGAGCAAAGTGGTTGCTCCAGCCCTCCGCAGTGAGGGCAAGAAGTTTGCAAAGGATTGCAAATNTTTCGTGTTAGCTGGAGATCAAAACGCAGCAAGCGACAAATGGTTGCGGTTGATATTGTTGTCAGCGATCTAAACGAGTGGCGAATCGCATCACGGAGCTCTTCAATGTAAAAACAAGGATGAGCTTTGACGTATTCACCGACAAAGTGAATACACTCAGGTGGGCATCGACTTGTGGTGCGCGTGTACTGCTTCGGTAACACGTTTCCATTTTGCTGGAAGAGCCTGTTCCACCGCACGATAGATCGAACTGAAACGCCGAGCACGCGACCAACATCTCGTGCTTCAATGCCGTAGATATAGGTGAGGACAATGGCTCTCCAGCGCAGATCTGTAGACACGGTCATCGTCTCCATTTGCCACGTAAATGGCCTCTCCAAAAGCGCCAAAACCGTTGTGCTGGCGCTTCTCAACCTGTATTCCATGGATAGGCTGCAACTCAACGCCTAAACGTCGATCAACTCAACCATTCCTGTTCGTATCCAACGCTAACTCCACGAACAATACCATGATCTCAGACTTAATACAACTCCATTTTCACGTTCTTGACTGCTAAGTCCATGACATAACCTATCGAAACGCCAAAATGCCTGCAATCCACAATACTTGATCTGTCTCAAACACTCATGACGAGTGGAGGTCATCACTTATGCTAATGATTCAATTCAACGGATGCACGCTGCGTCCACTGCAACAGTCTTGACCTTTGTCTGGTTGTGGTTGCGACGCTAGCAGTGGTGTGTCGTGGTCTTGTTTTCGCAGCGTGCCGTTATGCATTTTTAATGACTGGATGCGGACCGACACAAGTCGATCGGATTTCACGGAGATGCGTGTTTGTAAATGCGAAGGTCAGTCACGGTGCAGTAAATGCATTTAGCAAACCGTGTTGAATTCGTACACAGTGTCCGTACTTTGGAGTTTTGCAGCTAAAAGGAAATATGTTGACGATTGTATGGCGCCGTTTATGAAGACCACGAAAGAAGATTCCTTTCTCTTGCTCACGCTTGTGTTTTGGCTCCTTGTCACCGAATGAACACGTCGGCCATCTCGTGGCATCGTCGGGTAATAAACAGCTCTCTTTGATATCAATGAGTAGTCGACACACGCGATGAGGTGTTCTCCATAGTGCATCAAAGTGCGGCTGCCAGCGATATCCGAAGACATTCCAGCCATCGATTATATACACATCCCTGCGGTGGCGGTCAGTGCTGCCCCATTTTCAACGAAGGGGACGACATGCCTAAGTGGGGAGGCTGCGGCCCACGCTCGCACCCTTGCGGTGGTAGCAACTGCTGCCGAGTTTTACTGAGGGTGGCAAATGCTGGTGGAAGGATGGACGCCATGCGGCGAAGGCGACTGCTGCCGCGTCCAAGCGTACACAAGACGGCTAGCTAGATGAAGCAGCTCGTTCTTCGTGTGCGGGATTGATGGACGTGAAACGTATTCACGGCTTGTTGTCTTGCTGTGGAATACTGGTGGCCATCGGATATGCAGCCATACACAATGATGCATCTGTAATTTGATGGATGCAAACCAACAATCTGGACCTTTGTCTGACTGTGTCTCGCCATCAGATCAAGCCACGAAGGACCCTCCACTCTGCTACATCGAATTCAAACAGCATGGCTTCTCGTTCTCCAAACGTCACGTTCGTCTTGTTCTGAAGTCTCGATTCCAGCTGGTCCTTGCAAAATGGCGAGTGCGCTCCCACAATCAAAAGCGGAGATGCTGCAAAAACCCATGCTGGTATCGCTTCGATAAGTGTGTCTTGCGCCGCCAGCAAAACGAATCCACTTACATTACCAGTATCCGGCAACATTATTGGGTTACTGTTGACGTCGGCCAAGCCGAACAACAATGTGAACGCGGGGATGTACACCGTGGCACATGTCATCGCCGAGTTGGCGATCGCAATCCCTAGCTCATCTCGGGCTTTTGCCACAAAAATCGGATCGTGACCAATGCCGAGTTGAATAGTCGGGGTCATCTGCCGGAAAACGTGGAAGTAGGGCAAGCAGATTGCGATCGGCATAATCAAACTGCTCGTCAAATCGATGGCAACGTCGACAACCAAGCACACCAATCGTCTGGTGAGCACATGCCAGCGACCGCCAACGACATGAATCACCGGCGTGGAGAAGCAGTTTAAGAGCTGTAGAGCGATCGATGCGTCGAGAGTGCCTGGGCTCACAATAGAAGTCGCGAGACGGTGGCAGAGGTACGACTGCAAGGCTACCGTGATCACTTCGCGAGCAAGGAAGAAGTCGTCGAAGTGCCGTCCTCGAATGCTGATTAACGCCATCGCCCGTCCAAGTAAGGACCGAAGCTCGTCACCCCAACGAAAACCGCGGTCGCGAACAAGCGGTGATGACGCGGGACCGACCCGTCGAAGCATCGCAGTGCAATGCGCCCGGATGGTTTTACCGGCCTCAATCATGTGAGCCATTGCGCATACGTTCGCCAAAATCGCCGCTGCAAAGGTTACTGTCCATGAGAACTCGAGTCCGGCGAGTGGAAGTAGTGCCTCGGCCAGGCCCGCGTTCAGCACTAGCGTCAAGTACATCCTACCGAACACGAGTGTGATGAGACCAACGATGACGTGCACGACGCGAATCGTGACCCACAGAGCTTGGTGCACGGGCCTCGAAAGGTCCAGTGCTTCCGCTAGCTGCGCGAGCTGGGACGGCTGACGCAGCAACATGCTGCCGATCACTGGGTTCAAGTCTGACTGACGAACGCTGTATGAGCAGAGGATCAGCTTTGCTTCTGACGCTGCTGACGCGGGCTCACATGCGCTGCCTCTGCTCCTGCCAGAATAGTTGTCGGGATGCAAACTCGGGATGCTGAGCCAAATAAGTGCAGCAACCACAGGACGCCGCCTCAGATTGCCTTGACGCCGTCTTTGGAGTTTTGTACCTAAAAGTAAATATCTTGGAGATTGTATGGTGCCATTTTTGAGGACCAAGGAAGAAGATTTCTTCGTCGGCCCTTGCTTTCAGAGTCCTCGCAAAAAAATTCATGCTACCAAACTGCGTTTTTGATAAGATATATCAGTGTAAGATTTTATGAAAACACCACCGATTTACAGGGAAAGTAGCGCAATCGACGCGCCTTCATCTCGGCGTTATCGTGGTGTGCTCAGATCGTTTTCGTACTTTGTTTGAAAATACTCAATTATGTTTTACTTAGTCTCATATTCGTAAGCTACAGGTCGTATCCTGCTAATTACGGTGAGTGACGCTGCAGTCTGTGAGTTCGGGGACTGGGGTTAGCAATCACCCGATCACCTGGCTGAGTTGACCAGCAAGGGATCGGTTTGACCTCCAGCCCCGCATCTCATGACATGCTGAGCCATGTATGCTCGAGAGCCCCTTGTTTGTGTGGGTCATGAGCGCATGCCCGCATGACATGCGAGCCAAGCACACAATGTGTGCTTGGCTCATGCGTACTCACGCCCCGCAGTGATGGAAACGGACATGCTTTTTATTGCTATCTACCGTGTTCTTTCTCTTAAGTATGCGAACCTATCAGAGAGATTGAGCGACTGTGACGTTGGCCTTGATGTTGCGCCGATGTTGCGCGACGGGATGATGCTGATGATGCGCTGATGTTGCACGAGTACGAAAGGTAAAAAAACAAACAAAAACCGAGTTTTCATGGTCAATTGCCATCAATGATACATGGTATTAAATGGATAACTATGACTTTCTGCTTAGACCCAGTCATGGCGGCGAATGCCGAGGCACAGACCCATGAAAACTTTATCCAGCGAAGCGGGTAGCTTTTCCTGGAGAAATATCGCAACACACATTTACTTGCCTTGGTTTTGCCCTTGAGACGGACTTCCCACGCACCTTCGATGCGTTGTGTGTGCGCCCAGGTCGTTGGATCGACAAAGTTCTGGGAGTGGTTTATCCAGCGATGACCACGGTGGTACCCTCTCATGGACCTGGCATTGGACAAATTCCGCTTGCCATCCGCTGACACGTAAGTCGCGTACATGTCGCTCATGATCAGTGTGCCAAACGCAGCAACGACACAATCAAAGCAACGAGCACTGAGACTTACCCTGGCTTGATGTGCGTTCGGAGCAAAGGAAACAAAACCTCCTGAGTTCTTTCCTCGCCCACAATGACCCCGAACCACTTGTTCGTAGACCTTTCAACACCGCCAAACAACCAGCAATCCTTGTGTCGAGTGCCTCGATTGTACTTGGACTTTTTCTGCAGGCTTGTCTCGTCATTTTCGACGACGTGACCATCACCTCCGATCTGCAAACACACACCATTATTGATCGTACATAACCACCGCCTTGCTACGTACGTTCGGGGAACATCGCTCCGTCTCGTCACCGCAGACAGTCATGAAGCGCTTAAACCACTGGTTAGCTGTCTTGCGACTTACCTTGGTCAACTGCATGACCTTGCTTACCGAGCTTTCAGCTGTCCAGTGGTACATCAGCTCGACTGCCTTATTCGACGGCAGTCGTGTCTGCGAAAATAACGAGTTCTTGCGGACGATGAGCTCACGCCAACACCCCAATCGGTTGCATCGCTGTGCTCGGAGCCCAGGTACAGCACCATGGACTCACCACACGATGGGCACAGCATCTCACGCGTGAAGAGCCCAGCTTGCATGAAGGAAGACGCTGATGGGATCTACGACACTGACTGTGTTTTTCAAGAGTATATTGAGTTCATTCAGCTGCCTGCGCGGGCGCAGCAGCGCAGTGGCCTTTCACCCACTCGTTCTCCTTGTTCGCCGAGCTCTGAAACAGCAGCCCGGTTGTCTGGGACACCCACCAATCTGGAACATGGTCGCCCGGATCCTGCGCGCTCAATTGGGATCGTCAATCTTGGTAACATACCTTCCTCACATCTACACGTTGGTTCGATCGTGAGTGATGTCTAGCGAAGTCCAGGATCTACCCCATTTCGGATCTTGGATGTCCCTGTCCATTAGTTTTGTTCCGCCACCATTTTGTCCCACGGGTGACGTTATCCACTGTTGACCTTCACGGGGCTTCGGACAGACTTTCGAATCCGGAAGTCATCTGCACTTCATGGGATCTTGGATCCTGATTTGCCAGATACTGGATCTTTTGGCCCACACGACGGCGGGTACCCTGTTTGGTCACATCGCGCCTGCAGCACCTTTTGTGTAGCGCTGTGGTATCGTCTAACACTCCTCCCAAACGCTACTGTCGGAGCACGATGGCGGTACACAGCTCCAGCAATCTCGGCGCAGGAAATGATTTGATAAGTAGGTCCGCTATGTTGTCTTTCGACCCCACAAACGCTGGCTTGATAACACCGCTGCTAGCGACGTTCTTGACAAACTTGCGTTTCACGTCTACGTGCTTGAAGGCACTCGATGTTGCTTCATTTTCAGCTTGCTTTATCGCCGTTTGTTTATCGATCCTGATCACCATTGGTAGGCGAACGCTTATTTCCAGCTCTTCCATGAGTTGTCGCAGCCTGAGTAATTCACGTGTTCCAACGGCTGCCGCGACAAATTCTGCTTCAAGCGGTGGAAAGGGCGACAGCCGATTGCTGCTTGGCGTGCCAGCCGACCAGTATTCGGTTGAGTTGGATGGTGGCACCAGGCATGGAGTTTTGCGATTCCTTGTCGGCGGCGTAGTCCGCGTCTGTGTACACCGACAGCCGCAATTTCGCATCATCGTTGGTGTCCTTTCGCACGTGCAGCTTCATCGCTTTCGTTCCGGCCAGGTAGCGCAAGATGCGCTTTGCTGACTGCACTCTTGTTGCGTTGGTGCAGGGTGACATGCACCAATAGCGAACGTGGACGCCTTCTTCGACGCAATGAAGTGCCTTCAGCCTGCGACCCATCTCTTGGGTATTCAAGTCACGTATAACACCGAAGATGGTTACCAGTTCGATCAAGAAGCGACCATCACGGAGCTGCTTGCTAAGCACGGGCTAACGAATGCCAATGTGGTTCAGACACCAATCTGCAAGAACGACACGTCACGAAGATGAGTTTCGACCCTTCCCGGCGAAGCCAAAGTCACAAACCAATCGACCATCCAAGGGTTCCAGTCACTCGTCGGCAGTCTTCTGTGGGTGGCAGGCCCGACATTGCGTACGCCGTGTACCATGCCACACGTCGACGTAAGCGCCGACTAGTGTCTGTGGTGTAGTGCCGCCCAACAATGCAGCTTCACAGTGGAGTGCACGAGGTGAACCTTGACTTGTTGCTCGGTGTTTACCCGCGCTCCATTTGTGGTATGTGTTGGTGGTGGGCCCACAAGTACCCTGCAACTTGCTCTGCCGCCGACTTCCAGTCAATCCGGGAATGTCAAGCGAGAAGAGAGTTGCTTCTTCACGCAGTGTTCGGCCTAAGTCGGCAACCGAACGGCGGATACCTTGACACAGCGACGAAGCGATGCGCTGTGGGTCTTCCTTGCTTGTTGCCGGTCAGCAAGCACCTGGTTGGTCGCACAGGACCCCTTTACAAGCTTAAGGTCCAGTGGACCCTTTACTTGAGCACGCACACACACAGGTGTTCGGCTCCCAATGTCGACGATCGGCTCGGTTCGGCTGCGGAGGCAGGCGGATGTTGCCGTCGGAGGCTATTAGCGTGACGACCCTCGCGTGACGATGTGTTGGGGGAGTGTTGGGGGCTTTTACTTCCGCGACGCGGGAGCGAGGAAGGGAGAATACCTCGAGGACTTGTGCACTTGAGTGGATATTGAACTCTCGTTAAGATTCGGCCCCGAGGGAGTCGGATCGCCTAATCGTAAAAGCCTTCCTAAACCGATCGGAGCCGAACACGGCCAGTGCAGGGCGGACCGAACGATCCCCATTCGGTAAATCGGTTGAGTCACTCATTCACCGACCCGCACCGGTACCCTACCAGTATAATATCAGTATTTCTACCAATCTACACAGATACCCAAAAATCGCCAGGACAATTCCACAGCCGCCCCTTCGCAGTAGTGATCGTTTGTGGGCGTCGGCCGACAGCGATCGCTGCTTCGACTTCATTGACGTCCGGCGATCACCCAGTTGGGGTCGTTTGCTCCCAGCCATAACGGTGGCATTGAGTCGGCCTGCGCTTGTCGAAGCTTACTGTCAACACCGTTGGCCTCATTTCCACTTCTTCGCATTGCCCGCCAGTCTGTCGTTCACCTCGTTGCTTGCTGCTTGTCGCCATACCCGTCGTGTTGGCCCGTCGATCTATGCTTGCAGTCACTGCTCACCCGCTGACCGTGCTGATGGACTGTTGCAGGCGTTGGCACTCGACCGAACCTCGAGATGAAGTGCCGCAACACGTTCTTGGACCTGATGAATCTGTTGCGCGCGGAGATCGCTTCCATCCCCGACGAGAATGTCGATCGCCTGCGAATGCGTGCCGTTGCTCTAATGAAGACCATCAAGACTGCTCGGGACGGCGTCGTTCGCGTATCCATTAACGTCGTGGCGTCTCCATCGACCACTGCCCATTCAGCTCTAGCGGCGACGACCCCTGCCGATGGAGGGCCGGCTGCTGCCAAACTTGCTGCCGTCAAACGGAAGCTGAAGACCGAGAGGGACCGGCGGACCTGGGCGGAGCGAACCATCCGTTCGCTCAAAACCGACCTCGAGAAAACCACTGAACAACTTGCATCAGCGCTGGAAAGCTTGGACGTGCTTCAGGCGAAGGCTGCTGAGGTGTCAAGCCTTCGCTCCCAGCTCGAAGACGTGCGCCAAGAGTGTTCTACCAAGGGTGTTGAATGCACGTCCCTCAAGCAACAGCTGCAAGCTTTCGAACAAGATGAAGTCCGTCGGTGTGGCGTCCCAGATCCCGCCGAGTTTGAACGACTTCGATCGACCGTGACGACACTTGAGAACGACCTGGTAGCTGCCGCAGAGCGGGAGAAGCAGCTGCGTGTGCAGTTCTCCCGAAGCCGGCTTGAGATAGAGTCGTTACGCGCTAGGACCGCCGAACAAGCAAACGCCCTCAACAACTTCGTTGATTTCACTACAGTCCTTCCAGATCTCACCGCCCTCCTGCACCTTCGTGAGCAGCAACTCATCATCGCGAGCCGACAGAACATCGCGATGGCTGCGTACGTCCATGTCCGCTGGAGGTGTTGACGTCGCGCAAGTTCAGCCGAGCGGTCGCTGCCGCTGACAAGCACGCGAACAAGCCGTTCTTGCGCAGCGAAGCTTCCCTTGCCAACTGCCTTCGTGATCCATCCGCAGGCGCTATCGCACCTGATCAGCTCCCAGCAGTGTCGGCTATGCGACCCACGGTTCGCCACGTTTAGCCTGGCATCCTCTTACTGAAACGCAAGTTGTCCGGACACTTTCGCGGTTCGCATCGGTGGGACCTCAGACTGCAGGCGTTGACGCTGGCGAGGCTCCGGTTACAACAGCTCCTGTTGCGTCCGAGACGATCCGTGGGTGTTCACGCCAGCTTGAAGCTTATCGCTCCCGCGTTGGCAACGAGCTTGTTGCCATACCCATCGATCACGTCTTTGCATAGAGCCGCAGTTGATCCGTCCATGAACTTCAGTCGACTGCCCCGAGTGACGTCCCGGCTTCGCTTGTGGTTGACGAGTCAGCGTCAGCGACGCAGTCTCGTTCGGCGTCCGTGACGCCTACTCCACCCACGGCACCAGCTACTGTGGCAGTGAGCCAGCCATGCCCATCCTTGTCGAGTCAGCCAATGGCACCAACGGCTTCGACTGCCGGACTGCCGCCGTCTACACCTGCTCAAACGTCCGTGCCGGCTTCCTCTGCTGTCGAAGGCTCTCAAGACAGTGGAGCGGAGTCGGTTGCACTTACTGACGAGTTGAACTGTAACGGGACTATTGATCCCGTTACCACAGCTTACACGCTGTGCGCAGTCGAGGAAGCTTGCTTGAGCGAGGTTGGCCTCGCTCACTCGTCCTGACGTCCCGCTGACGTCAGGGCCTGTGTGGTTGGAGGAAAACCAGAACTGAATATATTGCAGGTCCTTATATCCTACTAAGAAATATACCAAAAACTACATGTCCTACATATGTAATATTTAAATCTATTCCTACTGAAGGACCCCATTGGCTGATAATGATCTGCATTTCAGCCAATCATGTGATGGGACCAATTGGCTCATTACATCATCCCCCCCTTAACGTGCGAAGCAGGGGATTTACGGAAATTCGCCGATGTCGAAGCGGCGCAAATGCAAAGCGCCTGCGGCGCGCGGCAGATGTGTTCTTCTGCGCGGAACTGGACGAAGCGTCAGTCTCCGATGCTCGCCATGCTGAAGCGAGGGACGCTGCGTCTCTCGGCGACATCTTGGAGCTGCACGAGGGTGCAACTCGGACTTCGATGCGACCGCGGTGGAGCGGTCGCACTTGGTGTGCAAGCAGCGCGAGCTGGCTTGCACTTTGCGACTGGCAGCGCGACGAACACATCGTCACGCATGTTGTTGGAGACTCGCCCTCGATGGTGAGTCTCTGAGCTTGGTCACGCCGTGTCAGTAGCACCCTCATGGTGCTACACAACGCGTGATGAAAGCCGTCGAACTTGGCGGCTTCAATCGTTCTTCTGCAGTGGTGCGAACGCACCATTACACAGTCTTCAACTCTCGGCACCGGGCCGAGGGTGCTCGTTGCCACACGAAGCGGTGCCGCCGCTGCGCCGAGGCGCTCACTTCGCAGGTTGCGCCGTCGCGAGCAAACGTCACCATGGATGGTGACTCGGACGCGCACATCAATGCGCGTCGTCAGGGGAAGGATGCCGCAACGTTGCCGCATCTTCATCTTCAGCAGTACCTCGTGTACTCCTTCGGTAACACCCTCAACGGGTGTTGCAGCGTCGTTTGCAACACCATCGGGGTGTTGCACTTCATCTTTGGTGGCATCCACGGGATGCCACATTGCCATCTTGGACGCCGCACACATGCGTTAGCATGGCGGCGTCATTCTTCATTTTTGTGTCGAGCGTGAACTCGACACCAAAGCGTGACCCAGTGTCACTCCATCATACGACATGAGTCGGCGGGGCATGGCGACTTTAACTTGGCATGAGTGCCTTGCACTCATGCTTCACCGCGAAGCGTCGCTTCGTTACAGGCAGCGACGCTCGTTTTCGCGCAGTATGGCCGGCACATCCTGCTGCAGCGTCGCGTGAGGTTCCCAGGTGTCAGCACTGGCCGGGTAGCCGAGCCAGTGTACGCGATAGAAGCGCGCAACAGTGCGCTTCTTGTTTCCACGATGATGCGCACGGTCTTCGTGTGGGACGATGCGGTCGACAATCCAACGTCGGTCACCCGACGTATCGACCAGTGGAGGTGGAGCGTCTCGAACGAATCGAGGCGCTGTGTGACCGGATCGCTGGTGACGTCGTTCGCGTAATGCCGGCACTGCGAGCGACTCAGGGGCACGTGGAGGTGGTGCGTCGTGAGCGCCACCTTTTGATCGGCGAGCTCCGCGAGATGCATGTGGAGCTCTGGGCTTCGGCTGCGTCGGGTGGTCCAACTGCAGCGCCACCGGTGGCAGCTGCKCTAATGCCTGCAGTGTCGGCACCGCCGAAGCTGATGGCTGGGCTTGGCCTTGGGCGCACCCGTTCGCACCCCACCTGGTGCGAGCGTTCAACCGATGGGCCGCTTGTGAGCGCGCCGCCGCGGTGCCGACGGTCGAAGTTTCTCGCCACATGGCTCCAAGCGTGCGATTGACTCGCTCGGGTTAGCCGTCCGTCTCCGGATGGGCGGCTGTGGACATACGCAGTCGCGTTCCCATGCGACGCATGACGGAACGCCAGAACGTGGCCGTGAACAGTGATCACGGTCAGATACAATGTCGTCCGGCATGCCGTGATGTCGAAGACGATATCCAAGAAGATGCGTGCAGCATCTTCCGCCGTAACTTGGCGTGACACAGGAGCAAGATGCACCATCTTGCTCAGGCGATCCACAAAGACAAGGATGCCGGTGTTGCCGCCGGCAGCCGGAGGTAGCCCGAAGATGAAGTCCATCGAGATGGACTTCCAACAGTCGCCGGGAACAGGCAGCGACCTCAGAGGCGCGCGGGTTGCCGGCGCAGGTTTCGTGCGCTGGCATACCTCGCACGTCTTGACGTACTTGCGGACCCACCGATATATGTGGGCCCCGTAGAACACGAGCGAGAGCGCGAGGAACGTCTTCTAGCGCCCGAGATGCCCGCTCGTGGGGGCATCGTGATGCTCCCAGATGAGACGAAGACGCAAGTCTTCGTCCAGTAGAACAACCACCCGTGGTTGCTGGCGCTGCCAGATATGTGAGCAGCGCGCGGCAGAACGCATCGTGCTGGTAGGCAGCGATGCTCTCATCACGTAACGTGCTCACCACTTGCGTGGTAACAGAGAGAGAGAGTCGCCGCAGACGGCAACTCTGTGCGAAGGCAGCAGATGCACGAACACTGTGCATCATCCGATGATCCGTGCGCGCGCGGATCATAGTCTGGCCGTCGCGACAGAGCATCCGCGAGGATGTTCTGTTTACCAGGCTTGTAGAGTACAACGAAGTTGTACTCGGCGAAGAACGAGAGCCAGCGTGCCATGCCTTGACTCAGGTGCGGGCTGCGCGTCGCTGTCCGCAGCGACCGTGATCTGTGTAAATCACGAACTTCGATGTTTCGAGCAGATAGACTCGGAACTTGACAAGAGCATACTTCATCGCGAGTAGCGCCTTATCGTGCACCGGTTAGTTGCGTTCCGCCGGCTTCAGCTGGCGGGACGGTTTCGAGACGACGCGCTCCTGTTGCGCGTCGTCGAACGGCATGAGTGCACACCCGATGGCGTAGTAGCTCGCGTCACACACGACGTGAAAGGGCTTGTCGAAGGTCGGCAAGGCCAGCACCGGAGCCTCGCGGAGGCTCTTCTTCACCTGTTCGAAGGCGGCTTGATGCTCCGCTTTCCATTCCCACGTTACATCCTTCTTGAGGAGTGACGTCAGCGGGCGCACGAGGCCAGCATACTTGTGGAGGTAGTTGGCCAGGCCCAACCACTGACGCAACGGTTTGGCGGTTTGTGGAACCGGCCAAGCATCGATGGCGTCGACCTTTTCGGGGTCGATGCAAACGCCCTTGACACCCACGAAATACCCAAGGACAGGGATTTTTTCCGCGAAGTAGATGCACTTCTTCAGATTTGGGTACCGCGTCTGTTGACGCATGACGAGGAACACCTCCCGTAGGTGTTCCAGACACCCGGCTTGCCATCCGTGGCACGACTGTGGATGAAGAGATCGTCGAAGTACGAACACGCGAAGGCACGCAGGGGTCTTATCACCTGCGTGACCATCCTGTTGAAAGTCGCAGGGGCATTCTTCAGCCCCTGCGGCATGACCAGCCACTCCCATAGCATCCCACTTGGGGTGCTCACCGCTGTGAGAGGGATGCCCCTCTCATTCATCCGCATCTGATAGAACCCATCTTTTAGATCAATAGCACTGAACACAGTGCTCCCGGACATGGCGTCAATCACCATGTCCTTGCGCGGAATTGGCGTTTGCGCCGGGATGGTCGCATCATTCAGCTTGTTGAACGCATGAACGATGCGCCATCCCCCTGTGGCCTTCTTCACACAGAAGGTCGGGTTTGAGTGCGGGGATTTGCTCTCCCGCACATGGCCGGCGCGCGATCGAGAGGCAAAGAACTCATCGATCGCTTCAACTTGGTCACGCGGCAGTGGCCACTGCCGCGTGACACAGTACTTCGTACCGGGCACGAGATCGATCTCGTGCCGAATGCCACGGTCCTGGGGCAAGGTATCTGGCACCTTGTCGGGGAAGATGTCCAGGAACACCTGCACAAGGGGATACACCGGATTCCCTTGTTCCTTCAGCGATTCGAGCGACTGGTGCTCGAATCTTTCTTCACGCGCAGTCGTCTTGTCCTGCAGCACGTCCGGGTCCAAGATGGACATTGGGAGGGATCTGCGGCACTGAGCGCGCAGAGATGGAGGATCGCACCACGCTTGCGATCCCTCAGGAAGGCCTTGGCGCTCATGTCTTCGAGTGCCAACAACTCAACGAGCTCCGAGGGTGGGTTGGCCACTGCGTGCGACAGCCGCAGCTGTCCTGCACCATGACTGCGATGGCTCCATCGCAGGCCAACACGGAGTCTGGCCACTGCAAAGACTCATGAAGGCGTTGGCCTTGTACCGACGCCGACTTGCGAGGAGGGCGACGAGCAAGCGTGGACTTGCTCGTGCCGCGTTGCTTCGCGCAACGCCCGACATTGAGTGGGGGTTCACGCCACCCAAACGCACACACTTCATTGCGGCCGGAGCCGGACCCGCCGCGACGACGACTTGTCGTTGCTGGAGCCGATGCGTCCATCGCCTCTCCCGAGGATTTCAGAGGTCGAAGCCACTGATTCGACCTTCACCTTGGACGTTGGAGGCCCTGCTTCAACGTCATGCCCAATGCGCTCCGGGGACTCCGCTCCGGTGGCCAGCTTCTTCTCACTTGCCGACGCCTCAGCGACAGCCGGAGGCGTCTGAGGGTTCGCGCATGGCACTGCATCGAGCGCTGGGGGTGCCTCGCATGGATGCACGTAGTCAATGTGCATCCAATGATGATCATCGGTGACTAGCCGAGTATCTGCTTCACTTGGAGTGGTGTTGGCTGACACCACTCGGCTCTTCGCCCCGTCGACTCGTGGCTGGTACTTGGCCAGCCACGGCGTCCCGAGGATGACATCAAACCTGTCATCCAGATCCATGAGGATGAAGGCATCCTTCATCCTCCTGCCACAGGCAGCGTAGTCGAGTCGCGCGACGCGCCTCGGCATTTCCATCACTTGGCTTGGCCGTCGGCGAGGCGCACCTTAAACACAGAGGCGCCTCCGGCGGCCCGGAAAAGAGTCGCACCACGTGCGCGACTCACCACACCGCGTCGAACGAAGTTGTTCGACGCACCTGAATCGAGCAGAGCACGCAACGGCCGCTCGATTCCCTTCCCCTGGAGCTTGAGGTAGATGAGCCCGGTCGCCCTCTCCTCAAGCTTCGTAGACTTCACAGAGCGTGTCGAGTTCGGCACGCGAGGGCCCTGGCAGCTGCTGACTGCAGCAGCAGCCACCTCCTGGCCGTCAGTAGGGCGGACCGCGCCTACGGACTCCAGTCAAGTGCCGAGCACCGGCCCCCAGCGGCGGTGCTACTGACTGGAGTCAGTAGGTGCGGTCCGCCCTACTGACGGCTTGCGCCTCTGGCCAGCACCATTGCCAGAAGCGCGTGGAGCACCGCCGCTGGGGGCCGGTGCTCGGCACTTGGATGCCAGATGCCCAAGGCGCTGGCATCAGAAGCATTGGACCTTGGAGAGGTCCCGACGAGGTCTCTCATCGCGATGACCCGGAGTCATCGCGTCGATCTCCATGTCGCTCATCGCGATGTCCATTGGCTCCGGACCACTCGAGGGTGCCGGAGCCTCACGGAAGCCCTTGAAGGTGGACTGCTTCAGACCAAATTCCTCACGGAGCGCCGCATTGATGGCATCATCAAGCGACGCTGGGGTCTTCCGGAAGAGGGTGGTCTTGACCGGACCATCCTTCAGCCCTGCCATGAACACAGCGAGATGTGTCACGATGGTGGACAGCACGTACCTGACCCGCTGCACGTATGCATGCAGGTCCATAGTTCCTTGCCGCAGGCGAAGGAACTCAATGCGCACCTGGAATTCATTTTCGGGTTGCTCGAACGCGAGCTGGAGTTCAGACTTGAACTCCTGCAAGCTGGAGAAAACGCTTGGATCGGACAAGTGTTTTCCATACGCCCATGAACGGGCACGTCACAGACAGTCTGCCGTAGGCAACTTGCAGCGCGGGGTCCGTCAGCCCCCGCGCAGCGATGGCCGTCTCAATTTCGACGATCCATCGCAGGCGTGGCTCCTTCGGCGAGCCGCTATACGTGGACGTGTCCAGCTTGACCACGTCCTTCTTCAGATGCCTAGCCGTCGAGCCGCGCATCTCATGTTCAATTTCATGCTCCATGAAATTGAGAGCAGCTGCACGCTGCTCTGCAGGAGACATGGTACGGAGGAGGTGTTTCACCGGCGCCTCCCCCAACGCCTTGCCCTTGCGCATGAGCGCAGACCATTCCCCTGCCGAGAGGTGTGGGAAATTGCCGTGAAAATTGGAGACCCGTGGGGTCTCCACCACTTGAGGTGCCGCCGACCGTGGCGGCACAGATGGCGATGGCGTTGCCATGGCGCAACGCAAAGAAAGAGTCGTTGGAAGGACTCCGAAGTGCTACCAAGTGTAACGGGACTATTGATCCCGTTACCACAGCGTACACGCTGTGCGCAGTCGAGGAAGCTTGCTTGAGCGAGGTTGGCCTCGCTCACTCGTCCTGACGTCCCGCTGACGTCAGGGCCTGTGTGGTTGGAGGGAAAACCAGAACTGAATATATTGCAGGTCCTTATATCCTACTAAGAAATATACCAAAACCTACATGTCCTACATATGTAATATTTAAATCTATTCCTACTGAAGGACCCCATTGGCTGATAATGATCTGCACTTCAGCCAATCATGTGATGGGACCAATTGGTCCATTACATGAACGCTGCGTCGTCTCCGGTTGCTAACGCTGATGATCCCAAGGTCAATGAAGAACCCTTTGCCGCTGCTGACCGTGAGTTCGAGAAAAACAGTGACGAGTTTGAGTCCGGTCGTAAGCTTCGTGTCTTGCGCCCGCGCAGCACTACCAAGCGCAAGGCGGCTCCGGCACAGCGCACAGGCTTTGCCAAGCGCACACGTGCCGCCGCTGCAGCAGACGAACCCGAGACCGAGACAGCCACCGTTGACTTGCCTACGGCTTCTTCACCGTCAGACCACGACACCGACATTGCCACCCGCGCCTCTCCTGCCCCTGTCGACTTGAAGCGCATCCCCATGGTCGTCGTTCGTCCTGCCCCTGTCGACTTGAAGCGTATCCCCATGGTCGTCGTTCGTCCTGCCATGGTCCACCATCGTGTCCGAGTCGGTTGAGGCCATGCTCGGGGATTTCCTTACTTCCCCGAGCGACAAGTGTCGAATCACCGCTTGGGTGCTCGTCGAGTCGCATTGGGTGCCAAACAGGTCACCGGCGACATGTACGCCGAGATCAGGGAGGCTGAGGCTTGGGTCGGCTTATTCGCCAACCTGCCGGAGCCAACACTGGTTGCTGCCGACGCGTTTCCCGATATCGTGGACACTTTGCGTACCTGTTACAGCGAGCACAAGCGCGTCTATTGGGAGAGAACTCACTGGTTCGTTCTCGAAGGGCCGGGCTCGACTACCCAGCATCATCGCCGTAAGAATCCAACCGAGCGTGTGGCAGCTACGTCGAGGCTTTCACCCCTTGTTCGAGGCGATCGTCGAATCACCAGGTCGGCTCGACTTCTTGTTCGTTCCGTTTGTCATCCCACGCCCGCGTCACTCCATCCCGATCGGTTTGACTCCTGGGTTAACACTCGCCGACCATGTGCGCCTGGTTGACGCGGCCAAGCCCGTCCGCCGCTATTACCTGGACGATCTTGGGGCCCATATCAGCGCGCACACGGCTGTCAAGGCCCGTCTCGCCGCCGGTACTCTATCCATGTGCTTCCTACACATCTATGCTGTCCCATCCGCCCCACGTTCGCAAAAAAGTGATCGTGTTCGCGTTGTTGCGTATCGTAGGGACGGTGCTCTTCAAACACAACTCGTAGCATGCGCCTCTGTCTTGTTCTGCCCGTTAGGGCTGTGGTTCGCCCCCAGCAACATCGTGCTTCCAGGCCATCTTGAGCAGCCGTTGCCTTGCTGGCGCACCCTGATGCCCATGGCTGACAATCTCGAAAACGCACACTGCGCGTTGCTCGTCCCGCCATTATCTCCCATGCTCACACACAAATCACCACCATCTTCTCACCGCCCACATACCCGTCCATCCACGCACCGTCTAACCTACCAAATGGTCCGGCGGGATCATTGGTGGCATTTCGCGACGTTGGATTAGTGTTGGTGCACTTGAGGCTGTGATGCCTGACCAGTGGCAGACGCAGGTCGTGGTGACCCTGTTGCGGTCGCAGTCATTGTCATCGATAGTCGTTGCCGTTTTTTGCAGCACCCCGAAGCATGATCCGTTCCGAACGCTTGACCACGTCGACGAACGCCACTGGCAGAAGCTGCCAACAGCCGGTCAAAAGCGAGCGAACGATCACCATGATCTCGGCGGGCCAGTCTCGGTTGAGGGGACACCATTTCCATGATTGACGCAACAAGGGGCACATCCGAGCTGGGTGTAGCCTCACCTGGTTGTGTCGGGACCATCTCCTTGCAATCAACAGTGTCGGCCAGCTCCACCTGGTTGTCGGCTTCTACAACATTCTTGGCCTCGCTCAGCACGACGTCGAACCGGTGCGCTGTTTTCTTGCCAACCAAGTAGTCGTTCAGGAGACCGGCACAATGCAAATCGGCATCATCGACCCACGTTGGGCGGCCGCCGACACTCCACTTCACCAAATAATGTCGGACGGATCTACCTTCACGGGCAACACGCTTAACACGATCGTCCAGAATTGCTTCGACGTCTCATTCGTTGATGCCTTGATCCGGGGCCCAGCTGTCTTCCGGCAGCGGCGCCTCGTCGAAGTCGAAGCGTGCAACATTCGGCTCGGTGAGTTCGATTGTCAGTCGTCCCTGCGACTCCCAGCAACGCTTCAACCGAGATATGTGCACACTCGGGTAGAACTTATTCTCCGTTCCGTCAACCTCCAACACGACGTTGAAGTTGCTCTGCACCTTGGCAACCCGGAAGGGTCCGTCCCAGAGGTGTGCGATTTTCTTCGCATAACCTTCTTTCACACGGTGGATGTACACCCACACGCGATCGCCTGGTTCCAGCTTGTCAGGAAGACGGTCAGCGACCGCCGAACGCTCGTTTTGGGCGGAGGCACGTCCTGCTTGGGCTTCTTGCAACCGCTCGTTCACCACCGACCTTGCACGGCGATAGTGTGCTTGAACGGAGTCTCGTCAACACTTAGCCACCGGGTCGGGACGTCCGTCATCCGGATTTGGCACCACAGTCTCGATCGTTGACCGTGGCGCCAGCCAAACAGCAGGTAGCTCGGCGTGTCGCCACGCGTCCTGTCGACGGCCTTGTTAAGGGCGAACGGTAGCCGTTCGGCGTACTCATCCCAGACATTCTGACCACTGTCCTTTACGTACAGCTTGATCGCTTGCGAGATCGTTTGCACCATGCGCGCTGTTGCGCCATTCGCCTGTGAGCGGTAAGCCACCGTTGCCCGCGAGCGTTATCAGATCAATCTGTTGAATGTTAGGAATACAGCCGACATGAACCCCGGCTCTCTGTCGTGGCGGATGCCTTCGCTAGCGCCAAAGTGCCGAAACACCGCGGCCTCGTAGGCTTCTACGATGGTTTGGGCACTTTTCGAGCTGGTCGCTTTGGTGAGCCGGTGTGTTGGTCGACCCACACCAACAACTCCGTGTTGCCTGCGTGCGACTCCGGCAGGGAGGGGATGTGGTCCATGCCAAGCCCCTGGAAGGGATATGTCGCCTTGATGTTTCCGGGCTAACGACCTTGTTCCGGTGGCGCCCGTTGGCGCGTTTTTCAAGCCAAACGGTATACGCGTCCACTGGTACAGGGCGAACGGTGTCACGAAGGCGCTAATTTCCTTGGCGCTGGGGGTCATCGACACCACCCAGAAGCCCGATGTCATGTCTAGTGAGCAAAACCACATGACCTGGTCGAGATCCTCGAGCAGATCATTGACAAGCGGCATCGGGTAGACCATCAGCTGCGTCAGCGCGTTGACTAACATGTAGTCAATGCAAGGCGGATATCGCCATTCTCCCAGGGTACCACCACGATCGGTGATCCCATGGCGCCATGGACACCTCGAGGATCCCTTCATTCAGTAGGTCCTTCAGCAAGGACCCCCACCTTCTCTTCGAGCTCGGGCGACAACTTCCGACAACGTTGTACCACTGATTTGGCACCATTTACGTCACTGTCACAGACGGCGCCCCTTGCTGCCGGCGGTAGGGCGTTGCCCTTGCCGATTAGCAGGTGCCTGAATCGCCAGATGAGCTGGGTCGGCTGGTAACTCATCGGCGTTCAACGCATCGCCAACGATCACCACGGGTGGATCTTCGTCTCCGATCCCACCGGCGAACGATTCAGCGGGTTGTTCCGGTTGTTGGGACGCCTCTGTCGGCCGTGGGGTTGATACATCGCCCCTGCGACTGAGAACCAGGCTCCGCGGGCAGATGGTTCACCTTCAAGCCGAGTTACACATTGGATTGGGGCGGCGATGCCAGATCGATCACTGGCGGCCGGTATATGATTCACGGCGGCGAGCACGCTCCCGACGACGACATCGCTGCCATCGTCCGTGACTGACCCGGCATCGACGCTTGGCACCCCGCTCGTAGCTTCCATTGTCGTAGCTTCTGTCGATCGCTTCGGTGTGCTGGTTGGCGACGCGTACACCGGCTTCTCAACGGCGGGGCCCTCATAGGTGCCCGCAGCGGCTTCTCGATCACGACGTAGCTGTAAAATGGGGTTGTTCAGTGCATCGGTGGCCAGCGTCTGCCACGCTTGGTACCTGTTGGGCCCATGACACAAAACCCACCTTTCGAGAGATGAAGTCGGGGTGTGTCCACTGGGCCAAGCACACGTTCGGTTGCAGCTGCCGCTCCTTCCTTGTCAGGTTGACGACGCGGATTGCGCAGGGATTTCCGTTGGCACCCAGCCGCGCTGTAGACATTCATGAACACCCGCGGGTGACCCACAGCTTCTCTTCGCCGGACCTTCTGACGACCACCTCTCGATATTCGTGGGGCGGCACCCCGATTTGATCGGCGACCGTGACAACCCCTGCCGCCGCCCCTCGAAGCTCACACAACCCTCGTCAGGTAGGCAAGCGGTTCCATCGGGCACATGCAACCGAATTCCAGCTGGCACCATAAAATCCATGCCGAGGATGCGATTTTGGTCGCGCAAGGGCCAACCCAAGCATAGAACTCATAGCCGAGTTCACCTGCGAGGCTGATCTTCCGTTTACCGCGACCTACCGTTTTGAATAGGGCCCCACCGACACCACGACACTTCAGCCGCCGTGACGTATCGACTTCGGCTGCTACCTCACGCGCGTAGGCAGTGTCGATGATCGACACTTCTGCTTCAGAGTCCAGCAGGCCCTGGCCTTGCCGTCGTTCACAGCGGCTGGTACGATGGTCTGGCGTCTAGCGCCACCATCATAGCCTCGATGGCGCTTACAATACCCTCGACACTCACCTGGGTAAAGTGTCAGGCGTTGGACCGTCGGGACACGAGTGAATCCTTCTTGCTGGGGCGAACGCTCATTTTCAAATGCATGGATGTATTGTCTTCGTTATCGCCTGACCTATTGCTACCTTGGTCACTGGCTACATATGCAAACACATGCATGGGCACTCGCTCGGCGCGTCCCAAACCCCCATGGGTTGGCAAGCGAGTTAGTTTAACTAGTTCTCGACTTCAGGCAGCAACAAGTTGGCGTGCTGGGTTGGGTCGAACCAGTCGTTTCGCTTCGTGAGCGGCTCGGCGACCGGACACACTTCTCCGCCTTCATGGACCTTACCACGCGGTTTGCACAGAAGCAAACTGCGCTCGGCTGGGTGGCCTCGGCGACTGCACTTGTTGCAGGTCATCTGCTTCCAGCAATCCTTGTCGGTATGCTGGGACGACCCGCGGCGGCACTTCGTGCGTGTCTTCATTGAGCTTCAATGATCAACGCATTGATCGCTCAAACCCACGTTGCTCCGACTTGTCTGAGCTGAACGAACATGGTTCGGCGCCACCGTCGGAGTCCATGTCGGACTCATTGGACGCTTCGTTCGACGACTCGCTGCCGCTCTGGTCAGCCCATTGGACCTTCGGAGCCGAGCGCTCGGCGGTGGAACACTTGATAGCCTTGACTGGCCTTGCTTCACCTCGCGGAACAGACGAACGCATCCCCTGGGCTTGACGTTCCCGTAGCTGGTGACGACCCATTGACTTCAGCACCTCAAGGAGGTGATCCTCCGTCGTGATACACAGCGGCTCGAGTCGGCGAGCGAGGTCTTCGGCGTTGCACGAGTCCGTGAATCTCTCGACGTGCTCACGCGCTTGCTTGCCGTAGGTCTCGTAGCTAATCTTCGCCTTCGCAGCCAAACCGTTCAGCCGGTACAAGTAGTCGAGGGGATCTCCGGTCGATCCACACCTCGCGTCGTAATACCTGCTTGACGGTGACACACCGTCGCAGCAGAACGCCAGCCTGAACGCCTTCACCAATGCTGACCAGGACTTCTTCACCACCGTGGAGACCTGGCGGTACGAATCTCTGACTGGACCCTTGAGTAGGTCCGGGAAGACCATAAGGCACTCCCTGTCAGTCAATAGGTCGCGGGTGAACGCGCTCTTGACCCGCTTGAGCCAGATGGCAGCTTCGGCTTCATCGTGGCTTCGGCCGGAGAACTCGACGGCCGGATACGCATCGGCTTGGACCTGCTGTTGCTGCTCCGACGCTGGCCGCTGAGCCCGTCTGAGTCTTCAGAGCTGTCGCTGCTGTCGTCGCTATAGCGACTAGCCTTGCGACGCGTAGACCCGTTGCGTTCTTGCTCGTCGTCGCTGCTGCTGTAATCAGGATAAATGCGTCGTGCAGCAGGTTGCTTCCCCTTCCTTGGCGACTTCTTCTGCTCCTCCCTGGTCTGGTTGGTCTTGGCCGCAGCGCTTGGGGGAGGGTTGACGTTTCTTATCGAGGCTCTCGCCTGTGGCACGGGCTGAACACTGCTGTCAGGCTTCGACGACAGCCGATCCACTTGCTCAGGCACCGTTCTGCAAGTTGTGGCGCCTCGTCGAGGCGGCTTTGCGGGCCTCTCTGACTGCTGTGGCAGCTGAACCACCGCGCAGCACACCTTCACCTTCCTCGAAGCGGGTCTCCACCGACGCAATCCGTTGCAGGATGTGTTCGGTGAGCTTGAACAGCTCGCGACGCTCCTTGGTTTTAGTCAGCATCAAATTTCGTAGCTCTGAACGCTGCTCGGCCTCACTTGCTCGGGACGCGGCTTGCGGAGCCCGCAGCAAGCCGGTGACTTGTCCAGAGGCCGGCTTGCTCGCGCATGATGCGATCAAAGTTGCTCATCATATCGAGCGATCGCATCACTAACAGATCCTTCGTCCCTCGTTGGCGTCTCTGCCTTCACACTCACCGGTGCTCGGGCGACTGGTGTGGCTGGAGCAGGTGGCACCGGTGTCTTGGCCGGTGACCGCCCATACGTAAACGAGGCAGCACCATCGACTTTCATAGGCAGCTTCTCCTCCACCGCGTCTTCCGCCGAAGGCATAGGCTCATCTTGCGGGGTCTCCGCCTCGTATTGAGGTCGCAGCTTGGCCTTCAGGATGCGACAGGGCGCGCACGTGGCGGAGTTGAACCACTCACGTGAACGTGAGACCCCAATGACGCCACACTTGCTTCGGTTCTAGCCGAACCACCGGCGGATCCTGCTCCGGTGACACAGACTCGGGGCTCTAGCGTTTTCGAGGTGGACGAAGGCGCTCTCCGACTCCGTCCACCCCATGACTTTATCTTCTCACATGACATGCCTCGTGAGCCTAGGAAACACGTACCCGGTCTTGCGCGCCACCTGTGGTGTAGTGCCGCCCAAAAATGCAGCCTCACAGTGAAGTGCACGAGGTGAACCTTGACTTGTTGCTCGATGTTTGCTCGCGCTCCACTTGTGGTAGGTGTTGGTGGTGGGCCCACAAGTACCCTGCCACTTGCTCTGCCGCCGACTTCCAGTCAATCCTGGGATGTCAAGCGAGAAGAGAGTTGCTTCTTCACGCAGCGTTCGGCCGTAGTCGGCAACCGAATGGCGAATTCCTTGACACAGCGACGAAGCGATGCGCTGTGGGTCTTCCTTGCTGCTTGCATTGCACCACAGGCGACCCGCCTGCTTGAGCCCATACAGGCTTTTAAGCCGGCGGAGTGCCAATTGACTCTTGTCCTTCACTCCGAACAAGCGGTGAGGATGTGACGTGCATTCCTTCTGGGATGGCGAGGTGGATCGTGTAGCCGTCGTCTTGCGCGGCTTTGAGGTAGGCGGTCTGAAATCGAAGTGTCGAGCAGGGACCTGCCATAGGTGCGCGCAGCAGAAGATGGCTTTCACGGTCATCATGTCCATGACTGCAGCGAAGGTGAGCGCATAGGCTACCCTAAGTAGTTGACGGTGGCCGCCTGCCACAAGTCTGCACTTGTATTGGTGGATGGCGCCTGTGCCATTTTTTTTCTTGTTTTCCCATGACGTTGGCAATAAGTGCATGTCGGGTTCTCGGATGACGACTTGYCATGTSCTGTTCTCTTCAATGGCGTCCAGCTCCTCCKGGCGYGCRGCTTCYMRCASGTCTCGGTCAGGGGCCGTGAGTGTTGCCTTGTATCCCTTGGGGTCCGGAAGTTGAGAAAACGCGGACCGCCCCGCTCCCAAGGTGGACAAGGCAAGAACCTGATTGATGATGGGTGGACCGCGACGTTGGGTATGTCGCAGCGCCACCGTCCCGCTGGAATGGTCGCCCGATTCATCAGCAGCCGCATCGGCTGCGCGGCGTCGTGCTGACTTCTTTCGTACTCGTTGGGACCGTCGTAACAGCGCCGGTGACGTAGCCATGTCGTGCAAAGGCTCATTCCGTATGCCAGCGGAGAGGGGTGGCCGGGATGGGGCTGTCGCGTCCGTAGCCGTATGTTGTTGTTGACGTGAACGGGCAAGATCAACAAGCGCCACGTCGGTTTCCGCCTCAAGAGCGCTCTTGAGTGCAGCGTTTCCAGCTTCATTCAATGTCTCAGCATTAGCGACGTGGCGCGTCACAATGACGTCTTCTGTCGTGGGCAGATACCCTAGAAAGCCCTTCGTCTCGTCGCGTTTCCCAATGATAATACCAGGTACGCCACGTTACTTCAGCGAGTTCGTCTTGGGATCCCGATATACCTGGAATGGCGTACCAAATATCACGATGGTGGCCAAGTCAGGTGGCGGCTTCGTGAGCATCGTGATGGGCGATGTGCGGTTCGGATTCGATCGCGTAGGCATCCGATGGAGGACATACGCGGCGTACTCAGCTGCGTCGCCCCAGTATTTCAGGGGCAATCCGCATCCAAACAGCATGCACCGCACCATATTCATGATGGTGCGCTGCATCCGTTCAGCCTTGCCGTTGGTGGCGGGATTGTTGGCCTCGGTGACTTGTCGGGCCACACCGCTTGCTTGACAGAACAGGTCGACGTTGTGGTAATCATCGCTCCCATCGGTGCGCAGCACATGGACGTTTAGGTTGAAACGGGCCTCAAACCATGACAAGAAGTGGAAGAAAATTTTATCAGCTTGGTCCTTGGTTCTTGCGAGAAAAACGCGGCAGTAGTTAGAAGCGATGGTTCACAACATCCGGTGGCCATGACGGTCACGTGGCGTGATTGAACCCTTGAAATCGCTGCAGATCACGCTACCGACCACGTCGATGGGTGCGTTCCGACCGCTGTCTTTCTTTGGCTGCCGTGCACGAGTCTGCTTGCCTTCGCTACACGTGATGCACGTTGGTCGCAGCCGGTCTGTCAACAGAATGGACGGTCCTACTTGGCTAGCCATACGCTCGATTGTGTCGTGGGCGATATGACCAAATCGGATGTGAAAGTCGCGGAGCGACTCTGTGGGCACCAGGTTGTCATCTGGCGTCGCATCTCCCAGTGTACTGAGCACCATGTCACTGACGCTGAAAGCAGAGTGAGAATGCCCCGAGACGTCGTCGCGATCGACGACCAGAACGCGATTCTTCATCTCCACATACCACAGGACGTCCTTATCAGCGCGTAATCGCATGCCTTCCATTGCGCTGCTCGAGCCTGCATCCCATTTCCATGATTGTACATAGTGAGATGAGGTTGACAGCCAGCTTTGGGCTGTAGCAGGCATTTAATAGGGTGATGTTCCTGCTGGTGCGGTCGACCACAACGGTCATTGTTGCCATGCCCTTGTGAGTCACGTGGAGTGACGAGCCATCTGGCATGGTGCAGCGGTCATCGATCGTAACCACGTCTTCGAGCATCCCGAAGTCGTGAACCAGATGAACGCTCGCAACACTATCGACGATCCAGTCGTCTGGCTCAATGCTGTCACCGCATGCGCCTGCTAGCGAGAATGGTGACCCGGATCCGTTGGTATGGTTCTTCTCTTTGGCTTTCTTCTTCTTGCAATCTTTCTCGAAGTATCCCTTCTTGTGGCAGAAATTGCAAGTTCGCTGCTCCTTTACATTCCCTGTCGCCGTACCAACCAACTTGCCGAGTCCGCGACTGAGTTCACTTTCTCGTCGTGAAGCTGTGCCCACTGGGCGAATTCCATCGCGTGTGCAGCAATGTCCGTCGCGTTTCGTCTACGCAGCCCAAGAGTATCAGTCGCATCAATGTGGAGGCATACTGCACAATGTTCTCGAGGATTAAGGTGTCGGAGGCATTTGTCGCGTTCTTGACTGCCATCAGGAAAAAGAAGTGGTCGCGCCACGATTGGGTTTCTGGCTTCTTCGTCTTGAATAGCTCCGCCGTTTGCGTTGTTGTTATGCTCACACTGAAGACCGCCTCCATTTGCTTATTGACGTGTGTCATGCTTGGATTGGTGGTCAACCATTGGTTGAGCTGTGCGGTGTAGTACGCGTTTGCCTTTCCGCGCATGAGTTGTCCGAACTTTGCTACCTTGTATCGTTCTGCCCACGGGTGGCCGCATCGCTCTTCACACATTGCAATCTCACCAAGAAGCTCTTCGCCCACTGGCGGAAGCCGCTTTCAAGACCCTTGTACGTTTCCTTGCCATCGAAGGTCGTGTGCACGATCTTACCTTTCTATGCTTGAGGCACTCTGGCCGCTGATTGCATCATTGGTTCGTCCGTTGGCTGTGCCCTTCATGGGCACACCGGCACCGATGTCATTTTCTGAGAGGGTGCCAGTTGCTCGCTTGTTACTGCACGGAACTTCGATTCGCATTCGGCGCGCACCTGCGCCGCGCCCTCGTCGCGCTAGCACTGTAACTCGTCATCATGGCGTCTTGTCGCCGTCTGCGCCACATTGTTGGCAATTCGCAACCGCACCTCGAGATCAGCCTTGGAACGCTCGAGCTCGGCTACTTGGCGTGCGACTTGCTCTCATACCGCGTTCACTTCTTCAGCAGCGGCTCGGACGTCGCTCTCGTGTTCTGACATTCCCAGCATCAGATTTTGCACATTTTGCTCCATTTTTGGCCTGCACTTCCCGTGCTCGCAGGCTTCGCTCGGCCGCACGTTTTTTGGGTGCTTCCAGTTCGATCCTCACATGCTGTTGGCGCGCATGTTCGGCTTCGAGAGCTTCCCTGCGTTGACGCTGCTCCTCGATTAGCGCGTCCTATTGAGCCTTCTGTCTCTCTTGGAGCTCTGCGAGCGAATCCATCTGTCGGCTTGCGGTTTCAAGTTCGCCTTGTTTGGACATCATCTCCGTCTGCGCCCGAAGGTATGCATCGTGGTGGGCTGCCGTCTCGTGCGCGAGCTGCTGCTCGACGTGACGCAGCTTCTCTTCGTGGCGAGGTTGCCGGTGAGCTTCGTGCCGTAGTATTTGCTCTGCCTCTGACAATCTAATTTGATGCTGTCTGGCTCGCTGACTAGCCAGCAGCATTTGCGACTCGGTGCCAAAGGTGTACTTTGAGGGCGGCCTCGGTAATGCACGCGTCGGCACAGCGGGAGCGCAGACATCGGCATTCCCTGCCTCGCCTCACCGAAGAGCTGGTCGACAAGTTCCATGTCAGTCGAATGGGTTACCATCGGCTGGACTGGAATCAGTGTAGGCATGGCTTCATCCGTGTGGATCGGTGCGGCTTTGCCCTGCTCCAAGCGCCGCCGCAGCGCCACAACTTCACGTGTGATAAAGCGATCGCACCAGCTCGATGTTTCCGGTATGCGTTGAAGCAACGAAGTAATGTCAAGCATGTGAAGCTTCCTCACCTTGGTTACCACTTACGACGATATGTTACCGATGGTGGGAAAGTGTTACCAGCCGAGACCAAGGATACACAAAGGCAACAAGTGTGTACATGTGTTGCCAGGTGTTTGTAAGTGTTGTTTCCATGTGGTATCTGCGGGGTCAAGCGCTGTGCGAAGATTACCGGAATTAGGTTGAGTCACTCCCCAGAAACAGGTCAGAGTTAGTCTTCCATAGTAGTACAGGAGTAGTACAACATGGTAGATAACGTTCTGTTCTCAAGTGCTGCCCTTGGCAACGATCCAAGTGGCAGTGTTTGTCTTGTTTTCATTCACCACTGGACACAGTGTGGGCTTGCCGGAAACTGGGCAGTGGCCGATAACGTTACCGTGTTTCCGAAAAACACCGGAAACATAGAAAGATCCAATGTCTTCGATAAACTCGAAGAGTCGCGGCGATCGTTCGGGACCACAAGGACAGTGGGTGTTCAGAGCCATCCAGAGCGTATCTTAGGGACATTTTATATTTAGGAACAGTGGGTTGCCTACAGGGGCTCTCCGCCTTTAAATCTTTCAATGTCAGTGTGCATTTTGCCTTGTTCAGAGTAAGTACCCTCGTAGCTGCATGGCTTAAGCCCAGACACTGCATTGTTGCTGTTGTCGAGTAAGAGCCTGCAGTTTGGCGAGGCCAAGCAAAGGGTTTGTGCAGTGGGGTGTAGTTGTGTCCCCACCCCCACTGGCCATTGCTGTGTTCGTATTGGTGTGGAGTGCCCGTGCACAGCAATTTATATTTACTACTCTGCGATACAAGCCTGTGATTGCTGTGTTACCGTATTGGGGAAGGCGTAATAGGGGCTTGAGGTCGTGATTACCTCGTCCCGTGCGATAAAGACTAAGGGTAGACGGCTTTAGTGCCTGACCTTTGCATGTACCGGTGGCCGTTGACCCAGTCTGTCCTGCCCGATACGTTTACGATCAGAGGATTGCTTGTGCATCCCCCTCTCACGGTATTGAGTGAATCTTATAAGGGCACGCTCTCGGCTCCGATCGAAGGATCGAATTCTGGGAGGTCCCAATCGAGACCTCATAACCCCGTGGTTACTGTGTCTTGTCCACAATCGTTCGGAGTACTACTCTGTTACGATACGACACACGTCTCATGTCTTCGGTGGTTTGACTCTCCGAGCTGCTGGAGATGGACGCGCCGCCGCCATCGGTGAGGTTTCTAATGGCGGCGCGTCGTCTCTGTGACGCTTCCATGGCCCGACGAACATACATCGCTGTCAGATCGCTGTCGCCAAGGTCGCCCATTGAGCTCATAACCTGAAGAAAGGCGCTGATGGGATCTACGATACTGACTGTGTTTTTGTTGAGTACATTGACTGCACCGTCTCTTCCTTGGCCATGGTGGCGCGCTCGACCACATCCCATGTGTAGAGACCGCGGTTGCTGCAGAGGTCTTACTCGAACTCGTTCGTCTGCGCTGGCATCGGTTCAAAAATGTGGCTCTATGCACCGCACCAGATGGGTGCGCAGGTAGCTGAAGAGGCAGATGGGTACGTGCAGCCTAAGCCAGCCCATTGATGCGTGTCTGGTTGGAGGATACTTGCAGGTGAGCAATCGATACGAAAAGTTTCGAAATGCCACATGGATACCAAGGACAGCCATGAGAAGCCAAAAGCACCCATGAGAAGTGTCGTCGAAGCACATGGATGCCAAAACCGGCATTGCAAGCGGATAAGGCCTAAGATAAGGTCGTAAGGGTAATGTGGTCTGATGATACCAAGAACGACCAGGTGGTAAGGGTAACATGGTTAGATGGATGCACAGAGGCTGTGCTATCTCAAGATGGTCAGTGCAGAAAATGGACAGACGCTGCCTTTGTCATCATGCCGTGTTTGGTGGGTTCAAATTGTGGATCGTGCATTGGTAGATACAGAGAAAACAAGCCAGCGTCATTAAGAACAGCACAACATTAAAAGACGACAGAATGAGTGAACCAACCAACACCAAACGAATCTACGTATTAATGACGCTGCAATCGCCGCCTTTCTTGACCAACTGTGTATGAAGCATGCACAACTTGCTTGGAGCGGTGCAATTTTTAGCGCACCTTCCCGCATAGCCGGGCCAAGCGGACGACTGTCGACGCTACGATCAAGATCAACCTTGCTTGGGTGGTAAAGGTTGCATCGAATCGCTCATTTTCATTCCCGTAAACATCGCCAACTACTAGTGGTGCGCAATCGTTGCGCACACCCACAAGAAGCGTCTAGTGCACTATGACCCAATTGGGTCATCCAACGCTGTTCTCCAAGCGCTGTGCATGGATCTACGCATTCGTGGGTTCGACAACTTCCAAATCGACGCGTATTTGCGCCCAGTGCAGTTTGATGCGTTCAATTGCGGTGTCTCCTTTTGTCTCATGTGTTGGTCTGTCCTTTGGTCAACCAACAGCGGGTGTTCGTTTCGTTGCCCTCACCTGGCCAAAGAAACGGATCTCGCCAAGCTACGCTACGAGTTGCTCTACTACATTGTGAACATTGAAAATCGTGTCCCGGCGACGGAAGATGACGTCAGTGCTGCGAACAATGCAACGGAGAGCGGAGACGCAGACGATTTCGTGTGATGACAGGAAAGGCTAATCATGCACATTGTGTAACGAATGTTACACAWTTGGGTTGATCACACATGTGATCAAAGGTGTTCTTTACATTTGTTGTTGAACACCACAATTGGGTTGTTGACATTTGTTGTTGAACACACAAGATGTCAAGAATTGCATTGTTTGCAATTAA